>CAUYSK010057918.1:0-28798 GCA_963575035.1 Avahi laniger
AATCCGAGATACTTGGGAAGCTGAGGCAGGAGGATCCCTTGAGCCCTGTGAGCTAGGCTGATGCCACGGCACTCAAGCCTGGGCAACAGAGTGAGACTCTGTCACAAAAAGGAGAGGAGGGGAGAGGAGGGGAGGGGAGGGGAGGGGAGGGGAGAGGAGAGGAGAGGAGAGGAGGGGAGAGGAGAGGAGTGGAGGGGAGAGGAGTGGAGAGGAGGGGAGAGGATAGAAAGGGAGAGGAGGCGAGGGGATAGGAGTGGATAGGAGAGCAGAGGAGAGGAGGGGAGAGGAGAGGAGAGGAGGGAAGGGGAGGGGAGAGGAGAGGAGGGGAGGGGAGAGGAGTGGAGAGGAGGGGAGAGGAGAGGAGGGGAGGGGAGGGGAGAGGAGAGGAGGGGAGGGGAGTGGAGGGGAGAGGAGGGGAGGGGAGTGGAGGGGAGAGGAGGGGAGGCGAGGGGAGAGGAGAGGAGTGGAGGGGAGAGGAGTGGAGAGGAGTGGAGAGGAGGGGAGGGGAGAGGAGCGGAGGGGAGAAAAAGAGGACGAAGAGAGAGGGAGAACGTGAGTGTGAGCCCTTGCAAAGACCCGCCTTTCTCCGGATGCCCGGTGCCGCTGTGCGTGCAGAGGAGCGTCTGTAACGGGGCGGGGACTACGGTGAGACAAGAGGCACTAGCCTGGGGCAGAAAATATCTGGAGACACTCAAAAACTGATCAATATTATTTCCATGTAATATTTTTAAACTCAAAATTAGTGCAAAAAGTCCACGATGAGCAAAATATCAAAATTGTAGGTGACGGGATCAGAAACAATGCTGTTCCAAGCCACACGGAGGCTTCGGTGTAAGAGTACACCACACTGTTTGCAATTATGCAGGTGTCCGGGGCACCACAGGCTCAGTCCTTCAAAATCCTCTACAGCGCGTCAAGAGTGGCAACAGTGACAGCTCCAGGTGTGTGCAAAGGCCCTTCGTGCTTCGGCGGCCCGGCGCTCCCGCATCCGCCGGGGTCCTGCCGCCGCGCGCGTGGCTGCCCACGCAAAGGTGCGAGACTCGGTTTGCCTTCCAGATTCTCAGTGGCGAATGCTAACACTACCAGTTTCTGATGAACAGAAGTCTGTTTCAAACACATTAGTGCTCATGAGAGTTAAAGTAGTAACGTCTGTTAATTTTATTTTTATTACTCAGAGTGGGTTCGATGTTACCCCCTAATACGGAGCCGCCGGGACCAATTCCGTTTGTCGGCGAGTTTCCCGGGCGGCGGGACGGAGGCCCAGGTGGAGCCGACGCGCACAGCCCGGGCCCGGAGCGAGTCGCCACTAGTCGCGGGGCTCCGACGAGTCCCTTCCCCACACGCCTCCCCGCTCCGCGGAGCCCTGAGCGTGTGGCCGGCGCGCCCTGCGGTGGTGGCAAGAACAGAAGGCCGCGACTGGCGGCTCGGGGACCGCACGCAGGGAGCCTGGCACCCGAGGGCGGGCTGCGGGGCTGCTCCCCAGGAGGCCGGCGCCGCGGAAGGCGCTGCCCGCGTGGGGACGGACTCAGACCCCGTCTTCCTCCCGGAGCCGACGCGGGCGGACCTCTCCGAAGCAAACGTGGCACGTGTGACATCGCTAAAGGTCTGTTGCCTTTGCGCCTGCGGGTACCTGCGGATCTATGCAGCCTGATTCCGTGCGGACCCGCGCGATGCTGGCGACAGGGACGGTTGAGAGTGGCCTTGGCCTCGGGACGCCTAATGCAGCGGGGATGCGTGAGGTGAGCAGAGAGCTTTGCGAGAGGATGGAGAACAGGTACCTCCCCCGCCTGGCACAGTGTGAGGGAAGGGGGAGCCTCCCGGGCAGCGCCGCCCGCATGAGGGAGGGAGCGTGGGCGAGATGCAGGAGGGTCTAGCGCAGGGAACGGGGCAGGGCACAGAGGCAGGACGGCCCTTCTTTCTCCGTGTCCTCATGGCCTGGCCTCGTGTCTACCTGGGGGATGTTCGGTGAGGTCTTGTTGAGTGAAAGAAAACAGAAACACTGCGCATGGAACCTGGACTGTCATCTTTCAAGTTTTTTTTTCTTTCTGAGAAGGAAAATCAGAATCTCTTTTCACATAAACCAAAAATACCGCTAGCAGCTGGGGAACGTGCGTTTACCCGCTAAACCAGGCACCTTCCCTGAGCGAGCGCCTTTCCTCGGCACCTGATGAAGTGTGGTCAAGGACAGGCTCTTCCTCAGTGGTCCACAGGCCACGTTTTTATGAACATTGCTCCAGGTGACACATTTATAATGGAAAGAAAAGAGTTCACATTCCTTTCCAGCATAGAAGTCTTTGTGGTTTTGTAGACAGCACCATCTCTTCCTGTCCCCTTCTGATCGGACTCCACAGGGAGCCTTAACCATGCTCCCTGCTCAGGCCTTGACTTTTCATGGAAAATAAGTAATTCCACGCAAGAGTTACAGATCTTCAGGTTGGTTACAAATCCCACTTTGTACCTCTGTGACAGGTCCTCGAGACACTTGGCCTCTGCTCCTGGGTCCTCAGAGCCCAGCAATATGTACAAAGTGGGATTTGTGACCAAAGTGGGGATCCGGGACTCCTGCCCACTGAGCCGCCCTGCTGTACTGCTGCGAAGGGAAGTGCTGGGCCAGGTGTCCCGCGACCCCACCTGCCCATCTGCATCTCCTTAATCTGGAAGGCCTAGAAGAAGTCATGCTGCCTCTCAAAAACTTTACTTTCCCCAACCGTATGGTGAAGATAATATCACACATCTTTAGAGAACTTTTAAGAGTTGAAAGAATTAATAGATGTCAAAATGCTTTGGAAGCTGTAAAACACTCTGCCTCTACCCACACCGTGCTGTGCTTTCGCTCTCTTGCACCTCCACCCTTTGCGACCTTCACCGATAACTCTGCTGGGAATCCGATGCATGCCGTTTTAGATATGCATGCAGAGGAAGGGTGAGCTCATTTATTGACCATCTCTTGACCCACAGAAGAAAAATAAGAGTCACATAGAAGTATGACTTATGTTTGTGTAGTGCTCTTACGTACAGAGAGAAAGGGAGACATAGTTAAAGTCTGTAGGAGGCAACTCCGAGAACCCGAGCACTTGGTACCTGCTGCGATTGCTGCACCCCACTTTGTCTACCCGGCAGATTCGCATGTACTCCTCAAGTTAAGACTCTCCTCCTCTGTGCAGCCTTCCTGGAAGGTGGCTCTAACCACTGTCTTTGTCCCCATCTGTTGCAGTAGCCACCTGTCTATGTGGGCTGTGCAGTGAGTCCATACAGGTATACAGGGGGCCCAGAACTGCAGCCTTAACCATGGCCAGGGAGGACTGGCAGAGAACAGGGCAGGCTTCAAGTCCAAGGGCTGGTCACACACTTGGTGAACAATGGGCGTGCTGACGGGATGAGTGGAAACTCAGTGTGGCCAATGTGATGCTCTAACGCCCGAGGGCCCGGATGAAACACCGTGCTGCTACAGCCGGCCCCAGGACTCCAGAGCACAAACACTGAGTTCACGGCCGTCTGCCTTCTTGAACAACCTCCAAGTCCCACAGTCTGAGTAGTTCTACAACCCTCTTCCTTTGGCAGGTTATGAGTCAGGTTGAATTCCTTTCCCTTGACTCAGAAGAACTCTGCCCTGTTGCTCCAAGAAGCCCAGGGGTTGCTGTGCAAGTGCTGGGAGGGCCAGTGTGAGTCTTCCCCACGCTCAAGGCAGCGAGCGCAGGGCAGGAGCCTTGGGGAGGGCCAGTCACCGAATCCTGGCAATCGACACGGCGACCGTTACTTCTTGCCCATCGGGCCACATGTCCTCAGTAATTCGTAAGTGCCTTGCAATTTGGATTGGTCTTCTAGTGCACTGACTGCAATAGTTTTCCAGTCCTGCCAAGAACAGGGGAATTCTCTATTTAATTAAAACAGACACCAAAGGCTTGTCTTTGTAAAAAGGTCCATGGAAGGAATGGGTGCCTCTGCTCAGGCTGCTCAAATCTGTGCCCTCGGTTCATAAAGGAATGAAGCCAGAGCTGGGGGACATTTGCTTGATCATGGAAAGTCGGCAGGCATGGAAAACAGTCTAATCAGGATGATCCTGCTGCACTGCCACACTGAGGCATTAAATAATCATTGCTTTTTTCTTGAGGAAATGTTGATGGATGAGCTGATGCCAAGTACACAAGTTGGTATTTAGCAGCATCAGTTGGAACATGAGATTGTGAGCTGGGAGGTGCAACAATGGCATCCCCAGTGGGAGCAGGCAGGGTCTGGGGGGAAAGAAGTAGCTAGCGCAGTAGCAAGGAAAGATGTTTTGGGACTGTGGAAACACAGTTGACTGCAGAGTAGCACACGGAACAGCTGCCTCTTCCCCCTCCCATCCTGGAATCTGACATGCCAGCGTTCCAGGGTGTGACGCCTGCCCTGGCTCCACACTGCCCCTGCGACATTGTTCCGCTCCCTCTGGCAGGACCCGCCCTCTCTCACCCTGCGTGTTCTGCACCAACCCGTGGCAGCCTGTGCCCTGTGCCCCCGCCAAGCTAAATAATTGGAAGCTTGCTGGACTTTAAATCCTTTTTCTAACAGCTGTATTGAGATATAATTCACATGCATATAACTTACGCATTTAAACTGTATAATTTAGTGGTTTCTAGCATACTCACAGATACATGCAATCTTTACCGCAGGCAATTGTAGAACATTTTCATCAAAACCCTGTGCCTTTTAGCTCTCACCTCCTTAGGTGGTCTCCACTCTGCCCTAGCCCTAAACAAACCACCAATCTACTTTCTGTCTTTGCAGATTTCCCTGTTCTGAACAGTGTGTATGGATGGAATCACATAGTAGTGGTCGCTGGTGACTGGCTTTTCTCATTTAGCATGTTTTCAAGGTTCATTCATATTGTAGCATATATCCAAATTTTCTTCCATGGCTTAATAATATTCCACTGCATGAATATTACATAATTTTTTCTAGCCATTCATCAGTTGAACAGTTGGGTTGTTTCCACCTTTTTACTCTTATGGGTAATGCCGCTATGAACTCCATGTACAAAGTTTTGTATGAATATGCTTCATTTCTCTTGGATATATACCCAAAAGTGGAATTGCTGGGCTCCATGGTAATTTTAGGCTTAATAGAGGAACTACCAGACTGTTTTACAAGGTGGCTGCGTGATTTTGCATTTCCGCTAGCAGGATATGAGGGTGCTGGCTTTTTCACGTCATCGCCAACACTTGCTACTATCTTTGTTCTCAGTCATCCTAGTGATTGTCCTAGTCACTCCTAGTGTGGAATGATTTTGATTCGCATTTCTGTAATGGCTAATTGAGGCTGAGCATCTTTGCATGTACTTTTTGGCCATTTGTATACATTCCCTGGAGAAAAGTCTATCCAGATCCTTTGCTTGTTCTTTAATTGAATTAGTTTTCCTTTTATTGTTGAGTTGAAAGAATTTTTTATATGTTCTGGATACAAGTCCCTTTCTAGACATGTGATTCACAGATATTTTCTTCCAGTCTGTGAGTTTGGGTTGTCTTTTCACTTTCTTTATGGTGTCCTTCAAAGTACAAAAGCTTTTAATTTTGATGAATTCCAAAATTTTTTGTTTTTTTTTTTTTTTGCTTGTTTTGTTATGTTTATTACTTCTGCTCTTAGTATCACACCTAAGAATCCTTTGCCAAATCCAAGGTCAGGGAGATTTAACACTATTTTTTCTTCTAACTTTCTATAGTTTTGTCTTTTATATTTAGGTCTTTGATCCATTTAAAGTTTATTTTTTAAATGGTGTGAGATGAGGGTCCAACTTCATTTTTTGCACATCCTATCCATTTGTCCCAGTACCGTTCATCGAAAAGACGATTCTTTTCTCATTGAATGGTCTTCACACCATTGTAAAAAATCAGTCAACACGTGTGGATTTGTTTCTGGACTCTCCCAATCACATGTCATTGGCCTGTATGTCTGTGCTTATGCCAATGTGACACTGTCCTGGTTTCTGTTGCTTTTTGGTAAGTTGTGAAATCAGGAAGTTTTAGTATTTCTCTTTTTTTCTTTTTTTTTTTTCAATATTGTTTTGGCTATTTTGGGCCCCTTGTAAGTCCCTACGAATTTTAGGGTCAGCTTGTCACTCTGTATAAAGAAGTTCTGTGAGATTCTTATGGGAATTGCAAAGAATCTACAGATCGATTTGGGAGGTATTGCTGCCTCAACAATGCTGGCCCTCTAATCCACAAACATAGAATACTTTTCCAACTATTTAGATTTTCTTTAATTTCTTTCACTGATCTTCGTCAATACATTTCTCTCTGGAGTCTCACCCTTCCTGCCAGTGCTGCTTGAGAGGAGCCCCGGCCTGGCCGCTGTGGCCCTGAGGGGAGGGGAGTGGAGGGTCTGGGGGAGGGGACCCAGACCCCTTCCCAAGCACACGTGGTGATGGGGGGATCCCCTTGCAGATCACCCCAGGCCCTCAGTGAGGGAGGGGGTCTCAGGGTGGGGTAGACAGTGAATGTTGGGATGGATCTGCGTATTGCAGCAGGATCTCCCTTCCCGATCCGCTTCTGCAATCCTGATACAGTCGACAGCAATCGGCCATCTAGAATTCCTGGATGGTTAACATTAAACATGAAACCCAGGCAGTTCTTCCAGGAAATTTCCATTTTCTTCTTTAGCCCCACCTTTGTGAAGAGTCAGAGGCAGTGATCTGCTCCCCAGAGATGGAGCGGACACCCACGGGGCAAATGCTCTTGACTGACATCCGTCTGGACCCTTCCTGTCCCTTACGGATGTCCCAAACAGATTAGGGGGCTGGGCTCTTCTGTGAGTGAGAGCCTGAGAACAGTCTCTGTTTCCGAGTAGTTCTCTGTCTGCCAAGGGTGTTGGGATCCACCCCACAGAACCTGGAGGTGCCAGGAGCAGGGCGTCCCCAGGAGTGCGGTGCAGACAGTGAGCCCTGCAGCGTGGCACGGAGAGTGCAGAGTCGCGCTGCTGCAGAGAGCTCCTTCCACACGTCTGCTGAGCTTCTCCACAGGGGAGACTCTGCCTTTGGGGCTGGAGATACAAGGATGAAAGTCACACCGCCTGCTCCTCCTAGAAGCTGACAGTCTAGTGAGGGAGGAAGACAAAATTGGCCCTTATAAGACAGAAGTCAGAAGTATGAGAGGAACAGACAGGCGGCAGGGGGTCATGGTCGGGAAGCAGAGTAGGATGGTCAGAGAAGGACCCAAAAGGAGGCTGTTTCAACTGAGACTTTGAAAGACAAGCCGATGTCATTGTCACGCATCCTGGGCTGCGAGGGCAGCATAAGGCCGGCGAGCACCTGCACGGTGCCGTGAACCACGCTGAAGGCAGGGCGGTGACTGAGCTGGCATGTCCCAGAAGGAGCGGAAGCAGCGAGGAGAGCACCCCACTTTCAGGTACGAATGACGTGGGTTTATACGTGTGCCTGCTGCAGCCGCAGCACGTGCCAATGAACGGCTGCCGTGAGAAAGGACAATGGGAAACGTCTTTCTTATTTCAGAAATGCTTCCAATTGTCCCTTCTTTCCATTTTAGTTTACAGATTTCTTTTTAAGTTATTTTCTTCTTTCCAGTCACAGATTTCTTTATAATGTATCAAGAACCATGGACTCTCTGTGAAATGAAATGTATACACATCATATAAATATATATGCAATTATTACACAATTTTAGCAGCTTCAGGGTTTTGCTGAAATGTGTCTGTAGACATCAGGGTCAACTATCATAACCTAAAACCCAGACTCTGACAGCTTTCTGTGCTCACCGATCCTCTCAGTGGGCATCGGGCGAGTAGTCAGTGCCACACTGGGGGAGGCAGAGAGGCACACACAGATGGCGGGTGACAGGCGAGCAGTCCATAGAGGGAGTGTTCTAGGTGTTACAAAGCCATGACGGCATGTGAATGGAAAAGAAAATTCCTTTCACGGTACTTTGCTGGCCGTATTCTTTGCTTTTCTCCCAGACACTCGGCCTATGCACATACCCTCGTGCATGTCCTGGAAGCACAGGTTTGGGGCAGAATGCACCAGCCTCCTCGGACACAAGGCGGACAGCAGTGATAGCTCTCAGCTAGCCAGAGCAAGCGGGGCCTCTTGTGTGATGTTATTTTGCAACCCACACAGTGCCTGGAATGAAATCAGGCTGGAAACAGCTGCGCTGTCGTGACTGCAGGGAGATCATATTTTGGTGGTCACCCTAATGTTGTCAGTGTGGTGGACACAGATAACGGCTTGGCTGGGCACCAAGGCACCTTCTCTCTTACATTTTAACAAGTCTTTTTCCTGTGTGTCTTGGAAACCTGGGGTTGGAGAGCAAATGATTCATTTTTAGATAAACATACAGGGAGCATTATTTACATCTGCTGCCTTTCTGCTCTGGTATATATCAATATTTATTGCTAATTCAATGTCAAAATTTGACCTTACTTTTTATAGTCAATATATTCTTCTTGAAACAATAAATCTTCTTAATCACCACAGTTTAAATCAATATCTGTTTATTAACTATTTATCATCTGTGAGTCAGCCTTTCTACATTTCAGATTCTTGGCAACTTAAGCACCAGATTTCTAAGGACGGAGCTCCACTGAAGTAACGGTTGAGATACGAAGGATTCATATTACCTGCTTTTAAAGTTGGAATAAGAACTGGAATAAAAGCAATTACAACAAGAAAGTCTCAAAGTGGTTTGCTAGGCCAACAAATTTATAAGCTATAAAATATTTATAGCAGAAGAGATATGCAAATTTAAGTATATCCAAACAGTATATTCTTAATATTGGGATAGAAGTCTTATCTTCCCATGGAAACAAAGGGAAATAAAGCAAGTTAGCAGCATGCAACACCAAAATTGGTTTTTCCCATCCTGACGTTCTTGGCTTAAGTTGTGGAATTATTTTAAGCATAGAACCATGAACCAGATCACATAATGCCACAGAGAACCAGTGGGTGGCTCCATTCAGTGGTGGCCTCAGACCCCATGTCTGTTTCGGTGAGTGGCGAGTCACCACAGGTAGTGAGTCAGCAGTGCCATCGGGCTGTGCTGGTGACCCTGCCAACCCTCCCTGTGACTGTGTCCTTCAGAGGACTCTCGGGAAGGACCTCGCTGGCTGGAAGTCAGGAGGTGACCACATCCCAGCACTGCTCTGGTTCTTGGCCCCCACTGGCAAAGGACCAGCTGACCAGGGGCCTCTTCTGGCTGCAGAATCTCTATGGTTCAGGGAGTCCCTTCACATCTCTCGAGGGGATAAATCTGCACGTCTGGTTATGGGCAGGCCCTGCTGGTGCTCTGCGTGTTGACCCTGCAGTGGACTTGGAATGACCCAGTTCTCCCCTCTTTCTTGTCATTCTCAGGAATAACTTTAGAACATGTTGGGAACACAACATCCTGAGGTAAGACAGGGCTGGCCAGAACAGCCCTGCCTCTGCCCCCTCCTGCAATCAGATGCCCTTCCATGCTTTAGCCCATTGAGTCACATTTTCTTAGGGTGTAAAAGCCAGAGCAGGCTGCTTTGCAGGGTCCCTCAGCTACAGTAAAAGTGGGGCACACACAGACTACATCCCCCTAGGGGAGCTTTCCTGAGCCTCGGAGGACCCTTGTCACAAATCCTGGACCTCTGTTGTCTATGGTTGCCTATCTGTAAGTAATAAAACCTTTCCATGTAACTTGCTGTGCGTGGTTGTTCTGTCTCACTGGACTCTCAAGTTGGTAGCCAGTACACAGTAAACCTGCTTCACAGACATTGGGCACCCAAGGAGAGGAATTGTCCTGGACGTCCAGAAAGCATTAACAATCCACTCAAATACCGAAGTTCTCTCCCCTCTTTTCTGCAGTAGCTGAAAGACTCAGGGAGGGCCCCTGGCTGCGTGGCTTTTGTTGAGTCTGACCTGCCTCATGTGGATAATGGAGAGGGAGCTCTGGCCCCAGCGTGGCACATACCACATTCCTTCCTGACCACATTGCCCCCTGCCCTCAGCTCCTTCTGCCATCTGCCCAACCAGCCCTGGCTGGTGGGTGGTCCTCATTCCTTTTAGGACATGAGTTACTAATTTGGCAGCAAATACACACTGGGTACCCATCATGGATGGAGGAAGTGTAGTTTGGAGATTAAAAAAACAAGACTTTTGAACCAGAAAAGCCTGGATCAGTCTACTGGAATGCCCCTTGGCAAGTTCACCACTCCAGGGGGCAGCTACCTAATGTGCACGAGTGGGATTATAGGTTTTGAGAACTGATGAGATAATGCGTGTTCAGTCATTTTTCCAGACTCTAGCATGGAGTCTATCCACAATAACTACGAAGGGTCCAGCTCCTCTTCTTCCTCCTCTTTTCATTGTTGACATGGTTTTGTATTATTTTACTGCCTTACCCCAAGTACCCAGGGAGTGCCATAGGAAAATAGAGTCGCCTAACCCTGTAGGGTTTCGTTGGGGAGGTAAAACTAACGGGGAAGAAGTGGGGCCCATTTACGTGGTAAAATTATGGTCCTGGTGGGCCAGCCTGGGGCAGGACAAGGAGAGAACCGGCCACTACCGCACACCAGCTTTGGATTCAAAGTGTCGCATGTAGAATCTCACGCAGTCCGCACACCAGCGCTCTGAAATAGCTCTCCTGTCCTTTTACAGAGGAGGAAAATGAGCCCTGGCAAGACGAATCGTTTGGCCAAGGCCACTGAGTAAACAGGTTCGGTACTTGCATCTGTACCCAGACTGCCCGACTTCTAAGTCGGTGTTCCCTCTCTTCTGCCCCGGGCCTCTGTGGAAGCCAAACTGCATGACTGCGGCCCAGGCTGGGGTGGGCGCGGCGTGCCAGGCAGTCGTGCTGAGACCCACGGGCGTGTGTGTCTTGGGGGCTTACTGTGGGTGGTCCACCCAGCGGCACTGATTTAATGCCACACAGGAACCAAATCACAACTTTGGATATTTACTTTGGCGGTTTCCTTTGGGGAAGGTTTATAATTATGAATCGAATTTATTTGGTTGATATAGGAATATTCGAAATTTCTGCTGCTTCTCGTGTGAGGCTTCATAAGTTGTACTTTTGTAGGAATTTCTGATTTCAACCAAATTTTAAAATTTGTTGGCAAAAAGTTTATTTTATTATTTTAGTACCTGTAATATGTATTGTGATAACTGTTATGATATTCTTGAAATTATCAGTTTATTCCTTTCTCATGATCAGTTCTGCTAGGCATTTATCAATTTATTGACCTTTAAAAAATAAACTAATTTTGGATTGGTTTATTTTTCTCTATTTTACATTTGCTTTCTATTTTATTGTATTCTGCTTTTTCTTTATTTTTCCTTGTGATTTCTTTCCATTAGAATTTGTTTTCGATGTCTTAAGACAGATAATCAGGATCATTGGTTTTTAACTTTCCTTCCTTTCTAATACACGAATTAAGGCTGTGCATTTCGCTAGTGGCCCTGCATCAGTTGCATCCCACAAGTTTGATATGTTATGTTTTTATTATTGTTCAAATCATATTTTCTAATTTCCGCTTTGATTTCTTCTTTGATGCATGGATTTTGTTAAAGTACACTGCTTACCATCCAATTATTTGGGAATTTTCTAATTACTGAGTTTTATTTTCTGCTGTTGAGCTTCAACATGATTCCACCGTTCCACAGAGAACATACTCTGTGTGATTCCAACATTTTAAATTTTTGTTAAGCTTTGCTCTATAACAAAGCATGTGGTAACTTTGGCAAATATTTAAGATGCTAAAAAATCTTGACTACAATGTGTACTCTGAAATCGTTGGTAAAATGCTCTACGAGGTCAGTTGTAACCAGTTTGCTGGTTGTGTTGCTTAAATGTTCCATGTCTTTACTGTTTTTTATTTGTGCATTGAATCAGCAGATAGGTTTGTTAAAATCTCCAGCTATAATTATTGATTTGCCTACATTTTCCTTTATTTCTATAAATGCTTGCTTTGTATTTTTAGGTTGTGATGTTAGGTCAATACAGATATAAGATGTTTACATATTCCAGTTAAACTGAAGCATTTATCATTATGGAATGTCCCTCTTTATATTAATATTTATAAATACTTCTTGCTCTAAAGTCTACTTCGTTGGATATTAATACAGGGATAGCATCGTTCTTTTGGGTAATGTTTGCCTGGAATGTGTTTTCCCTTTTACTTTCAACCTTTCTGTGTCTTTATAGTTACCGTGTGGCTTTTGAATGCAGCCAGCAATTAGGTTTTATTTTTTATCTGACAATTTTTGTTTTTTAAAAAAGTACTAAAATATGCATTCGGGAATGGGCGTGTATCTTAATCAAAACTCTCAGTGAATTTTCACTTAATGAGCGTCTCTGTATAACCAGCATGCAGATAAGCAGTAGAACATCCTGGAGATCCAGCAGCTTTCTCGCGCCCCGTCCATGGCGCTGCCTCCCTGAGAATCTACCACCATTTTTACTTTGAACACTGTATATCAGTTTTGCCTGCTTTTGAAATTTATAGAGATGAAATAATACAATATTGAGTCTTTTCACTTGACATGTGTTTGAGATTCATTCACATTATTGCACATAACAGTAGTTTGCTTTTTGTCTTTCTGACAGTATTCTGTTGTGTGATATACAGCAATATATTTATCAATCTTGCTATTGAACATTTTCATAATATCCAGTTTGGGACCTTTACAATTAGGGTTACCATTAAAATTTGTAAAAATGTTTTTAAAACATGTATGTACATCTTTTTCTCTGGATGTGTCTAGGAGCAGAATTGCTGGGTGACAGTCCACACCATTATCCACAGCGACTGTGCCATCACAACCCCACCAGCGGTGCCAGAGCTCTGCGCCTTCGCACCCTTACTGAAACTCAGCATCGTCTGTCTTTTCCACTTTATTCAGTGCAGTGGTAACTGGTGGATTTACTTCCCATTAACCTAACGACTGACGAAAGGATGCTCCTCACTTTCATTTGTTTATTATTTACATATACAATGAGCCTAGTCAAGCACTTTTGCTCACTTTCGATCAAGATGTCTCTTTTTCTAACTGGCTTGCAAGAGTCCCTTTTTGTGCTCTGGGTACGCGTTCTCTGTCCGCTATTCCTACTGCAGATGTCTCCTCACGGTCAGGCTTTATTTTATGTTCACTTAGTGACGGCTTTTGAATACATCACAACCTATTGGAGTTTTTTTCCTTTATAGTTGGTGCGTTTTATGCTTGTTTAAGAAATTTTTACCTATCCCAAGATCATGAAGTTATTCTTTTATATTTCGTTCTAAAGACTTATTTTCATGTACTTATTTTATCTTTCACATTCAGATTATAATTCATCTGGAACCATTTTTGAGAATGGTGCAAGGGTAAGTGTCAATATTAGCCTTTTTTTCCGTATCGATATTCATGTGACTCGGTAGCGTATGCTGGGAGGTTAAGCCTTCCTCGCTGTGCTGCCTTGTCACCTTTGGCACAGATCTTTGTCTTTCCGTGTAGACATCCTTGGCTTTTAATAGGGTTAATTTAATTGGATTTTTTACATATGTAAAATTTATATTAATTCATATATTGCATTTAAATTTACTCTGTTTCTAGTTGTTTTCTCTTTTTTCTTTTTTATTCTGTGCAATTCCTCTATAGTTTCCATTTATATTAATCAAGTGTTATGTATTATTCCATTTTTTCTCCTTATTAAAAGTTGTTACATCATTTATAAGTGTTGATATTTACTGTGAAATAATGTACATACTTGATTTATTATTGTCTGCCTTAAATTATTGCTTTAACACCTCCAGAGTCATGCAACATTGTTGAAACAGTTTCCAGCAGTATTATTGACCTATCCCACACCCGTTGGGTTAATATTGTCATGTACTTCTACGCGCACGTTGGAAATACAAGACATCACTCTCGTTGTTTCAAACAGTCAGTACTCACTTGGATTCATCCAGTCACTAGTCCTGTGCCCTTCCCCCCTCTCCCCCGAGCAGGCGCCCGTCAGGAGATGTTTCCGCTCTCTGCGAAGAACTCTCTTAAAAGAAATGCTAATCTCTTCAATAAAGGTTAGCAAATTCTTTTAATTTTTCATTTTTTGTGAGAAAATGTCTTTATTTTATCTTCATTTTTTTGGAAGAATAGCACCAATAACATATATTTTAGATATTTCATGATGTTCTATGTATCTCTTAAGCTCTTAGTTGTTAAAAAATGTTAAATCTCTCCATGATACAATCCAGATCAATATTCTAGTTCATTTTCTTCCTTTTTCCTGTGCCTATCCTGCTAATAATAACTTGCTAAAAATAGACCTGTCTTTTTTTTTTAATTTCTCAATTTCAGTTATTATATTTTTTATTTATAAAAGGATCATTTTGGTTTTCAGGAGATTCTAGTTCTCTGATGTAATTATCCATAATTTTCTCTATTTTTTAACCATAATAACCATAATTCTTTTAAAATCCAATATCTGATAACTCCAATATCTGAATTATTTCCGACGTCCATTTTTTTCCCGTGGACTTTTAGTCATTTGGTTCCGTTTCTTGATGTGCCTGGTAATTTTTTACTAATGCTTACGTGTCATGTATGAATGAATGTAGGGTCTGTGGGTGATGTCCTCCCCCAGAGAGGATGCCCTCTCTTCTGAGCAACAGATGGCGGATCTCCCTGACCTAGTTGAGGCCATGTGTGGGGCATGACTGTGTTTCCAGTTGGCCTTCGCTTCCCGGGTGTGGCCCTCACTCCCAGGGCACGGTCTTCACAGGCCTGGCGGGAGCCTGCCAGCTCGCCAGGCCCCTGCGCACCTGCTGTTTCCCAGCGCCCTGAGCCTGCGGGAATCTCTGCTCGGATACTCGTTTCTGTGCTCCTCCCGGCTTCCTGGATTCTCAGTGATTTGTTCCATGCACACACGGCTTGGGAGGTGGCCTCTGTCTCAAAAGGAAATTGCAAGCAGGAGTTCTGCCACAATCCTGTGTTTCCTGTCTCTCCAAGAGCTTACTTTCCTAAATCCATGGCCCAGTGGCAGCCCCAGAATTCAACCTCTCCTCCAGCCCAGGGAGTGTGTGCGGGCCTGGGGCTGCAGCATGGCTCGGCTCCTTCTCCCACACTGTGAATTGGCCAGTGCCCCAGGGACACAGCAAGGCTCCACGCGCACTACCTTGCATGCTTGGGCGGTGGCCCCTCACGTCCTGGCTGCCTTGGTCTGGTTGCAATGGCTTCATGCATTTCTGTTGATATTGAACCCAGGCTTTGTGCTTGTCTTCAGTGAAAGGGTTAGTCCAAATACGCTACTTCATCACGGCTGGAAGTGCAAGCCCACTTTCTCTTCCGACAGGACACTGCCATTATCACTGTGGTGTCACCTCCTGGGCTTTGTCTTAGATGCATTCTCACTTAATTCTCACCTTTTGAAGTCAACTGTATCCCCATTTTTGGAGATAAAAGGAGTTAATAAATGGTAAAGCTGGGACTTAATTAAACCAGTCCAGAGCGATCCGAACGCCCATCTGCTTTCACGCGAACTGCCGCATCGAATAGCCCTGCCCGAGTCCGCAGGCGCAGGTCCTAATGTTGCTCCCGCTGAGCTCCCACTTGTTGCTCCCCAGACTCCCAGGCCCTTTGATGAACCCCCTGGGAGACAGCGGAGACAGCCTGCCAACTCACTTTTCACCCTAATGCTCTGTGTCTGTCAAGAAGGAAACCAGAAAGATTTTTTTTTATGTTACATCTATGCCTATATTGTTGAAAGTTTTTTTTTTATTTCAGCATATTATGGGGGTACAGATGTTTAGGTTACGTATGTTGCCCTTGCCTCCCCTCCCCCCTAAGTCCGAGTTTCAAATATATCCATCCTTTAGGTGGTGCGCATTGCACTCTTTGTGTATGTATATACCCGTCCCCTCCCTCCCCTCCCCTGCCCCTCCCCCCTGCCCAACATCCAATAGATGTTATTCTTACATATGCACTTTATGTGTTGATCAGTTAATACCAATCTGATGGTGAGTACATGTGGTGCTTGTCTTTCCATTCTTGGTGGATTAATAAAATGTGGTATATGTATACCATGGGGTACTATTCAGCTTTAAGAAACAATGGTGATATTGCACCTCTTGTATACTCCTGGATAGAGCTGGAACGCATTCTACTAAGTGAGGTATCCCAAGAATGGAAAGACAGAAAGATTTTTTGACTTCCCAGAATATGACACCAAATTTTGAAACATGTCAGACAGCTCAAGCTAACAAATTGTCAGAAAAAAATCAACAGCCCTGTGATGCTGCATTTCCTCAAGAACCGTAAGGTGATGTAGAGTTGTCTTGTGTGAAAAGTGCAAAAGAAGTGATGAAAATTACTTGGAACAGCTGCACTTGCCTTGAAGCTCTGAGGATGCTGAAAATTTCCGTGAGTGACTTTTCTCCGCTAATGTGAAGGTGGAAAGCTCTGCATTTGATGCTGGATGATTTCCAGTGAATCATCATTTCCCGGTGAATTCAGCAGAATTACTGAGATAAATTGTGTACAGTGGGTGCGTAGCGCACCCATTAAACCTTGCTTTTTCCCAGTGGTCTCCTGACGCTCTGCACGTGCCAGCAGCTCCTGATACTTGTTTACTGTAGGTTTTAAGAATATTCCAGATTCCTCTCTTAAAGCATGGCAGAATTAGATAATGTGGACATCCTATCTGCTATAAGCAGAACTTCTGTGTAAAATATAATTTAAAAATAGTTAGTAGAAATTGAAAGAAAGGGAAGTCCTCAGGCAGCATTAAGGGAGGAGGGCCGCACAGCCACTATTCCGAGCGGACACGCTAATGCCTCTGAGACCAAGAGAAAGATGACAAGTGAATACAGGCAATGGTGGCCAGGACCAGAGTCTGACCAAGCAAAGAGCAGAAGAGGTGGCCTTGGGCCTGTGCAAGGCAAGGAGCTGACACCAAGAAGCCTGCATGAACCTGGTAGAGATGCATCAACCACAGTGATTATTGATCCTCTATGTTCCAGGCATTGTTCTGGGCATTTCTCAGGCATTAACTGATTTAATTCTTGTAAGAGTTGTGCATGTGTTAGGTGGGCTGGCTCTGTTTCAAAGAGACCAAAGTGAGTGTGATGGTTCCACCATCATGGAGGCTTATTTCCGTGCCCTGTGGCAGTATTGGACTGAACGGCCGTGTAGGTCAACAGGGCGGTAGTTCTTGCAGCCACTCAGGGACTCCGGCTGATGGGGGCTCTGCTCTCCTCAAACTTGTTTTCCAAGATTGCTTTGAAATCGCTCCTTGTTGCAGCCAGCAGGACAGATAAAGGTGACTGAAGATACTCAAAGGAGGTTTTCCTGGACCCGCTGGGAAGTGGTTCACGTCACTTAAACCCCTAGTCCATTGGCTAAACTCAGTCACATGACTACAACTAACACCAAAGGAGGCCGTGAAGTATATTCTAGCTTTGTACTCTGGAAGAAGAAGAAACAATTTAGTTAACAACCTGTATTCAATATTTAGTTAACAACCATAAACCTTTGATAAGGGTTATTATTATCATTGTTTTACATATGAGGACCCTGAGTACAGAGCAGTTAACTGCTTGAGGTTACAGAGAAGTTGAGATTAAAATCCAATCATCTGGCCCCCAATTCTGCACTATTCTTCCCCATCTGGAACATATATTTATATTAAACTGCCTCTCTTCGTAAAAGAGGAAATTAGAAACTACAACAACTAGGATCAAAAAAGTGGGAGGAACATATAACTGCTCTGGTAGAAAAAGTAGATTCCTATGGGAAAAAAATTGAACTCCTGACTGTGCCATGTGCTGATGGTAATTCTAAATCTTCGTTGAAATTGCCGTACAACTCCAGGCTAAGAAATTATGACTCAACCAGATCCTGAGATGCTCAACAGAAGCTAAGGTAAGTGACTTTGCAGCAACATGTCCACAACAAGGGGCTCGAGTGAATGACAAAGGGGGACAGAGGCACCCAGGATGAACTCAGAAAGCCACAGGAGGAAACTGACACAGGTAAAGATCAGATCAAAATCACAAAGGGGAGATTCCTTATGAAGACCTTTCGGCTGCACGGAAAGAGCTTCTCAGCAATCTCACGTGTGGCGCCTCCCAAGAGGAAATGGAAAAGAATTTTAATTTGATATGTAATAAATTTACAATTTTTGAAAAGGAATTTTACCAGCTTGGGCTGAAAGGAACTGATATAGTTCAAAATGCAAAGCACCCTCTGAGGCCTCAGCCATCTGTGGGAAGGAAGCTGGCTGGGACACCGGGGCAGGATGGTCACTGTGCACAGAAAGGAAGACAGGGAAGGAGAGTGTCCCCAGGGAGCCAGACTGAAGAGGTGTGCCCAAACCAGTTCCAGGATCGACTTGGACCAGTGACTTTGGTGCCCCCATCGCCATTTTGTTCCACTAGATTGTCTGTTGTGATTAATTCATCTCTGCCTCATCATTTTATGTTGGATGATGATGAGTGGGTTATTATTTCTGTATTCGTAGGCCTGTCATTCAAGGGAACAAGCACTGTGATGTACCTGAGGGACGGCGCCCGACACCTCTGTCTGCATCCGGACCTGACATGGTGGCAAGGTCCTGGACTTCTACCCTGAACCCAGTGCCCTGCTAGGGTGGTTATTGGAGGAGAGTGTGTTCTGCACGTGGGAAGGAGGACCAGGAAAGCTATTTGGCACACGCAGCCCCCCAGGGCACAGGCCCCTCCCTCGCTGAATCTGCAGGGACCTGTGACTCTCACTCACCACTAGAATGTGCTGGAAACGTTGCTGTGTTCATTCTGGGCCCGTGTCTTCCAAAGGCCTGGCATTTCTGCTTTGCAGTTTGGGGAGCCCTGAGCTATGATATAAAAGGTTTGGCTACCCTGCGCAAGAGACTGCCCAGAGGCACATTAGAGGCTAGGCAAGGGGGAGAGGCCCTGAGACCACTCAATGGGAGAAAGAGTGGCCTCGATGTGGCAAGTGTCTCAGCTGAGTCCAACCCTCCAGCCAGCCCCACCGAGGTGCCAGACATGGGGCTGAACCAGCGTAGACTTCCTAGCCCAATTGACGCCTTGGTAATTGCACCCCAGCCAACATCATGCTAAACAGAGGAATGACCCAGTTGGAACCACCACCACTGCCCCCATAAAATGGGTGTGTTTTAAGCCATCACTTTTAGGGGCAGGTGGTTTGTTATGCAAGACACAGAAACCAAAATAGTTGGGTTTAAATCCCTCCTGCAGCAGACTCCCAGCCTCCTTGTGCGAACCCATCCCCCATCCTCTCCGCCCCTCCAGCCCCACTTCCCAAGCTGTCCCACCACCCACGCATACAGGCAACTCTGCTCCCTCCAGCCATGACTGATATGGCACCCCTACCTCCAGTTTTTAGGGGCTCATGTGTTCCCCCAAAGAAGCGAAAAACTAAGAAAAGAGCAATAATAGCACAGGATGAAATTAGAAGCCCCAGTGAGTGGACAAAAGGAAAAGATGAAAGGAGAATAAAGAGAGCAAGCAGGGAGTCTGCGCTGCCAATGTCGAGCAGGAACCAGCACGCGACACCTGTCACGCGTGGTTTATGCATATGGGTTCATGGTGACGGTATGGCCCAGGCGGGGAGGCTGCCGCCTGCCAGGAGGTGTCCTCATCCGGAATGGCCACATGTCTCTATGAGAACCTGGAGAGCAATTTTCGAGCCATGAAAACCCAACTCAGGTTACAAATAACATTTCAAATTCCTTCTGACTTTATCCGAGAAATGCAAAAAAAAAATGGGACCTCTAGGTGTTCCAGAAAACACTAAGTTAATCTGAAAGCCAGACGCCAACAAGGGCAGGAGTGAACACTTCTTATTCCCTCATGAAATATTTTTCTACATGTTTATTTTTGGAAATTTCAGAAACATACAAATGCAAAGAGAATATTATAACACCTCCCTTGTGCCCACGTCTTGGGTTCAGCAGTTGCCCATTCTTGGCCAGCCTGGCTTTACTTAATCTTCCACCCACTTCAGTATTTTCCAAATTATTCTGAAGAAAATCCAGGACATCATATAATTTTATTCACAAACATTTCAATGTGCGTCTTTAGAATAAGAGAGTTTTTTAAGCCTACCACATCTACAGAATTGACAATAATTCTTTCATATCATCATATTGCCAGCCACTGTTCATATTTTCAATTGTCTCATAAATGTTTGTCCCGACCTGCGGGACATACAGCGTGGGGGTAAGGGGAGGACTACCTGTCGGTGAAGAGAAGAAAATAGAGAGAGAGAGAAAGACGGGACAAGACACACAAAATGGAGGCAAGACAAAGCTCTGATCAAGCCTCAGCGTTTATTGTCGGGTGCTTGCTTATATACCCTGGGAAGGGGGAAGGGTAAGTCTAGGGGCGGTGGCATTCGCTGATTGGTGGTAGACGGGTGACGTGAGGGAGCAGGGGCCGTTGGTCTTGGCGCGCGCGTGAAAGGAAGCGCGGGACTTTCAAATACAGCGCGGGAATTTCCAGGGGAGGAGGAAGAAGGAGGAAGTGAAGGCTGGCATAAATGGCTGCCGTAAGCTGCCGCTTCACGGCCATGTTGGCTCCCAACAAATGTTATTTTTCCCTATGATTTATTTATATCAATATTTAAATGAAGTCAATGTATTAAGATTAGATGATGTTTCTTAAATCTTTTATTTACAGATATTTTTTCTCCATCTCATCTTGTTCTTTCCAACTTATTTGTCAAAGAAACTAGGTTTTCTGTCCTATAGATATTTCACAACTTGGAGTTTCCTGATTGCTTCCTCAGGATGGTGTTTTATATGTTTTGTTATCCTCTGTAGTTTTTATAAATTGGTATTTGGATCTAGAGTTCTCACTCAATTTGAGTCCTTTTTTTCTCTTTCTCCCTCTCTTCCTCCTCCTCTTTCTTTGTAGGACTGCTTTGTCAGGGGTGCTGGGCTCTTCCATTAGGACACAGTGTGTTTTTCTCTCGTTTTGTGATGACAGCAGCCATGGATGATTGGCACTTAGGCACATTGATTCATTAGGAGCGGCACAGTAGTGGCATTCTGATGTGACATTTCTTATTCATTTATAAACTGAAATTGTTTTATAAAGAGAAACTTTGCCTACCAAGTGGTACGTATCACAGAAGAAAGTCAGGGAAACTGCTTACTTCTCTATATTTCCTAGTTTTCTACTAGATGAAGAGTTGGTTCATCTGTCTTCTCCAACACTAAACATATACTTGTTTTTAAAGCATCATTACGAATGCACGGATTAATAATATTTGATGTGTTCTGATCCATTCATTGTAGCTAGTCTCTCGCCTTTGGCTGGGAAGACCCTGCCCCAGGTGGCTCCCAGTCTTTGACATTCCCTCAGCAGTGCCTGCTGACACCTATGCTGTCTGTCACAGCAAGTCACCTCATGCTTCTTTACATGTCTCGCCCCAAACCTGGAAGCCGTCATTTCCCCAACGGTTCTGGTTCCTTTTAATGGGATCTAGTATTTCACGACCGCAATGTGAGCTCTAGAGTTCAAAGCTTACTTCTGGGATCATCAGTATATTTCTACAACATTTCAGTTGACAAAACTAGAAAATACATGTGTTTTGGAGTTTTCTAAATAAAGATAATATACATCATGAGTTTATATTGATACTTCTAATGCAAATCCATAATTATATTTTACTTAATCCTTTAAATCTTGCATCTGTTTCTGGTTTTTCTCAGCTCTCAATAATACACAAAATGATAGAATTAGAGGATCACACAATTATTCTCAGACTATGTTTTAATAGCTACAATATACCCACAACAATCTAGAATAGCAATACCAACACTCCAACAACATGATTACTAGAATGAATTTAAGTTTTGCTTTTTGTTTTGCATATAGATTTTGCCTAAAAATATATTGCATTAAGGATGTAGGAATGACTGTGTTTTCAGGTCACTCAGAATATTCCTCTCTGTGATTATACAACCAACTAGATAACGCATTTAAAAGTTTGTTTCATTTTGTCTTTGAGTTGTAAAGTTTTATACGGCTACATGGTGCACCACTGTGTAGCTATACCATACTGTAGTCAATGCTATTTACAAGTATGGGGGTAGTTGCTAGTTTTTGCTATTGCAGAGTCCTGAGGGAATAGTTTTTTTTCTAAGTCTCTCAGAACTTTTGGCAGTGTATCTGCGGGGTAGATTCATGCAATTCCAGTTGCTGAGTGGAAGGATAAAGGCATGTATAATTTTTCTAGACATTGCTAAATTTCACTCCTGAGATACATGGTCTGGGAAATGGATCAAATTTTATCATTTCCTCATGATCTGAGGTGATTGGTACACATCAGATTATTGCTGCCAACACTACGCAGGAACATCTATCTCCCCATAGCCTGACCAAAAGAGAGTATTGTTAAAATCAGTATTTTGCCAATATGGTATGTTAAAAATGAAATCAATGTAGTTTTAATGTGTTTTTTATCAGCAAATATAAGCGTCTTTTCATATGGCTTAGAACCATTTGCTTGTTCTCTCTGACTGATATATTATTTTATCTCCGGTTTCTGTGGAGTTCTTGGTCAGTTTCTTCCATAGTATTAGAAGCTCTTTGGATATTAGGAATATAAACCCTTTCTCTGTAATATAAGTTGCAAATACCTTTTTCTAATTTGTTATTTGTCATTACTTTGCTTACGGTGTTGCCCAGAAAATACCTTTAAAATTTTTAATTAATCAAATTTATGATTTTGTTCTTATTGTTTCTGGATTTTGAATCAATTCCAAATGATATAGGGATATCATCCGTGTTTTCTTTCACCACTTACATGATTTCATTTTTTATACTGAAATTCCTGATCCTTGTGGAATTGATCCATATTTACTGTATAAAGAACCAATCAAATTTCATCTTTTTCCATATAGCTGTCCGCTTTTTAAAAAGTTCCTCTCTTCCCCCATTGTTTTGCGATCCCACCTTCATGTCACACTAAGCTTTTAAATATACGTGAACCGGTCTCCATATTCTGTCCTGCTATCTACCTGCTCTCCGTGCAGCGACCCCGCCGCGTCACTCACAGGCTGGGCTGCGTGCTGGGCGTGGGCTAGAACTCGCCCCACACCCTGCTCTCCAAGTGGTCTTCGTAGGCAGGTCTCTTGCTCTAGGAAGAAACTTGATGGCTTTTATTTTATTAGGATTTTTAAAGTTAGGAAAATGTTAAGTCTTTCTACCCAAGAATATGGCATCTTTTCATTTCAGGTTTATTTTATGTGTTTTAGAAGCACTATAGTTTTCTTCATGTGATTTCTGATCATTTCTAGCTAAATTTATGCCTTAGTATTTTTGTTATATCTGTTTTTGTAAGTGGGCTTTTCTCTTCTATTATATTTTCATATGTGTGTGTATTAGAATATATATAGTTATTTATATATTAATATAAATTGGAATACATATATTTATATATCAATATAAGTTAATATATAAATCACATATAAATATGTGCCTATAGGTATGTGTGTATATACATACATGTATGCATGTATGTATACGATTTTATAAACTGATACTTTACTTAATTTTCATGTTATTTACAGATTTCCATTGATTTTTTTCGGGTTTCCAGATATATAATCATGTTACTTGCAAAGAAAAACATTATTACCTCTTTCTTTCCCATTATTGTGCCTCTAATTGTTTTCTCTAATCAACTGGCTTTGATCAACATCTGTAACACAATGCTCAGCAGCAGTGAAGGTGGTGGGCGGCCCACATCAGTGAGACAGTCTCCAATTTTTCCATTAAGTAAAATTTAACTTTTGGGCTGGTGTGTGTGTGTGTGTGTGTGTGTGTGTGGTGTGTGTGTGTGTGTTCTTGTTAAGAAAATTTCCATTGATTTATATTTTATTGAGTGCTTTTAAGAATTTTTTTTTCAAATACTTTTATGCAACTATGGAGATGGCCATACATTTTTTTTCTCATCCCTACAATTATGATGGTTTACATTAATGAATTGTCTCGTATTGAATGACTCTTACATTCCTGGAATAAACTCACTCAATAATGATGTATCATTTTTAAAGGGCTGTTAAACTTTGTTTTCTAATATTTTCTTTAATGTTTTTGAAATAATACATTATTTCAACTAGTACAATGATAATGTTACATAGTTATACTATTTCAATTATTTGTCAGCAAAACTGACAAATAATTTAGTACAGTTTCCATGTAATACTTGCCTCAAATTCATAACTTTTTTTCTTTCACATACTCTGAAATTTTATAAGTAGGACTGGAATTTATCTGACTGGTGGAATTCCTGTCGGTTGCTCTGAGTTTGATGTCTTTGTTCTAAAGGAGCTCTTCAACTACATCCTCCATTGCTTTGATCATCATTGATCTGTTAGATTCTGACTAAGGTAAATTTTGCTAAGTTGTATTCTTCTTTAGAATTATGTTTTATCTAGAATTTAAGAGCATTTGCAAATAGATTACCCGAATAGGTCTATATCTATCTTAAAAATTGAATTAATAATTAATAACTTTCCAAAATAGAAAGCACTAAGCATGCATGGGTTCACTGGTGATTTTTGCCAATCACTTAAAGAAGAAACTATACCAATTCTATGTCTCTTCCAAAAGAGGGAAGCAGAGAAAATACTTCCTAACTCATTCTAAAAGGCCAGCATTACCCTAATATCAAAGCCAAACAAAGACATTGTAACTGAAAAAAAAACTACAGACCAATATCTCTCATGTACATACATGAAAAAAATTCTCAGCAAAATATTATCAAATCAAATTCAAGAATGTATAAAAAAATTATACACCATGAACAAGTAGGATTTATCCCAGATTTACAAAGGTGGTTCAAAATTAGTAGCATTCATCGGGTGTCGAGCAGATGGGGGGGATGGGCATATTCACACCTAATGGGTGCGGTGCTCACCCTCTGGGGGATGGACATGCTGGAAGCTCTGGCTTGGGCAGGGCAAAGGCAATATATGTAAGCTAAGCGTTTGTACCCCCGTAATATGCTGAAATTTTTTTTTTTTTTTTTTGAGACAGAGTCTCACTCCTTTGCCCGGGCTAGAGTGAGTGCTGTGGCGTCAGCCTAGCTCACGGCAACCTCAGACTCCTGAGCTCAAGCAATCCTCCTGCCTCAGCCTCCCAGAGAGCTAGGATTACAGGCGTGAGCCACCGAGCCCGGCCAATATGCTGAAATTTTAAAAAATCAAGACAGTGTGTTATTTTTTTTAAGATGGACACATTTCACTCTATTTTTATTTTATATTGATACAAACTCAATAAGAAATAGGTAAAGAATAATAACTAGAGAGTAACAGAGACAAGCACATTTTATTTTTATTTCCTATTCCCCTCCCCCCACCATCCATACAACTGACTAGTCATGGCTGCCTGTTACTGGCTGGGTTCCAGGTGGAATGCTGGGCTGTTCTCCGGGGTTTGCGGTGGCCGTGGGATCCACAGTTACCGGCCAGAGCCCTGTGGAGGCTGCAGGGCCGTGCGGAGGCTGCCATCTCTGCGGAGCCGGCCTCTGTGCGGACCGCCGGGAAGCCGGGCAAGGCGGTGGTGAGGCTGCTGCCCCATGACCTGATCCTTGACTCCAGCGGGTGACACTGGTATGTCCATCTCTTATCGTCTCACTGGTGGGTCTCGTGTTTTTATTGAGACCTGTTCGGTCTATTGGAAGCCAACTTCACGTAAGGCGTGAACAGCAGCTCGCAGAAACACTGGCTGCACAAGGCAAGGAGAGATGCCCACCCACGGACGAGCTTTGCACTGCGAAAAGGCGTACGCAGAGCTGGAGAAGGAGTCTTTAGATACACGCAGCCTTACAGACTCTTACAAAGGGGTGGAGAGCACCAGCTCGATGCTGATGGAGGAACTTAGCTGGTGCAAGAAAAAGAGGAGAAACTCAAATGCTCTGAACAAGAGGCAATGAAGGAGATGCTAAAAATGCTGCAGGCCCTAGAAGAGGTCTCGAGAATCGCCTGTCACGAGGAGCTTCCCGCACCTGCCGGAGACCCAGAGCCCAGCCTGCTGGTGTGCGCCGGGGTGGCCTGGATCCTAGGCAGAACTCTGCCCTCCCGCACTCAGGCCTGCGGGCTGCCCGGTCGCAGTCACCGTCCTCTACTGGGCTTAAGTCCCTACACCTCCCCCCCGCCCCCCCCCCCCGGCCTCGGCAGTCACCCTATCACGGGCCATCCCTCCAAATCTAAAGAACACGGAACTTCCTCACACACACCAGGAATGTGGGACTTTCTTAATCTTCACAGAAAGTTTTTATTCTTTCTCATGAGCACAGAAAAAAATACTATGCTTAAGAGACTAATCTTTTATTCATATTAAAACTTCATTAAAGTTCATTTTTCAAGACAATTTTTTGCAAATGTTATTTATATTAATCTTATATGTGAATGATTTATAATTGTTAATATTTTATTTAAATTTGAAAATATATGTACTTTAGAAATAAATGTTAATACTTTTAGTAGTCAATAGCAATATTCCTTTTCTAGAGTTGTGTTCCCAATAGTCTTCAATCATAAGTAAGACATTTTTGCTTAAGTATGTATTCATTTTAAAAAGGAGGTACTAGATTTTTTTTGAGATGAGATTAGACAGTATGACTCTTTCCAAGCATACCATTTAACTTCATTTTTATCATGAATAAAAAGTTATTTTTATATTCTAATTCTATTATATTCCAATGTAATAATGGCTATGTGTTTATTTTAAAAAACCAAAATTTGTAAATTATCTGAAGATTTTTTTCTTTGACTGCAAGAACACTTCAGTGAGAATTTCCTGACTAAGAAGCAGCCCGCCTTGGACCATGTGGGGAGACTTCCACATCACTGCCCCTCATCCCTCTCCCGGCCACCCACTGACACTCCCCAGAGGAAGCTGAGGGAAGTCTCAACAGATTTCTCTACCACATAATAATTCTGAGATCCCCATAACTAGGATCTTTAGTTATGAATAATGCCCCCATTAGATAATGAACACAAGCTGGGCATTATTTTATTAGAAAGTAAGCAGGCAGTGATACTAAGATTAACTGGGGTGGCCACATGAGATAAATGACAGAGAAAGCATCACAGAAGGTTAATACCTTCTTCTCCAGATTGATAAATAAAACTGCTTGGGATGTAGACAGAGCCATGAAGAATAGAGTGTCCTTATTGTAAAACTGTAGATATTTGAGGGAGAAAAGGCACATACTAAATGTGAAAGTTAAATAGAAGACATCCCACATCAGGAGGTGATGTTTTATGGGGAAATATAAGCAGGGAAGGGTAGGGGTGTTCGGTGTGGGTGTGGGGGCTCTCTCACTGGGGGGAGTCAGGAAAGGCTTCTCTGAGGACGAGACACTTGAGCAGTGGGGACACGTGGGGAAAGCACTGCAGGGCAAGGAGGCAGAACTGACAATAGCCCTTAAGTGGGCATCAGTGTGGGGGATGTGAGGAGCAGCCAGAGGTCAGAGTGGATGGACCATGATGAATGATGACCAGGCAGGGGACAAAGGCCACCAGGGATGCGATGATGAAGGGCACTGGCAGGCATGATAAGAAGTTAATTTCAATTTAAAGGGAGTTAATTTCAGAGTCTGCCATGTGGGGGAAAGGGTAAAGCGAAGACACGAGGTGGGAGACTGTGATGGTGACGGCTGGGCCAGGGAGAACGGTGGAGGTAGAGATGGAGAGAGGGTGTCGGGTCCAGGACCTGTGCTGCAGTCAGGGACCATAAGACTCGCTGATGCCAGCGGGTGCAGAGAAGAGGGGAATCGGCATGAGGACAAGGAGTCCTAAGTGAGCATCTACATGAGGTGTGGTGTTCCTCATTGGAACAAGGTGGGGTGGCAGAGGAGAAAGTGGAATCAACTGGGAATGGATTGGTTTGGGAGGAGACTTCAGACACAAGCCCTTTGACTGAAGAGTGGAAATACCAAGTGCTCACGGGGACAGGCCTCAGGAGAGACCGCAGCTGCAAAGTGATGGGTCACTGGAATACGGCAGAGTGGGAAGCACCAGGAATCTGTCTCCCCACCTAGACAGCGATTGCATTGACAGGGTATGTCTAAGGTAACTATTTTAGAATGCATTTTGATGCTCTATTGTTAAGCACATATACATTAAGCACTGTTGTATCTTCTTGGAGAATTGTACCATTTATCAAGATGTAATGTCCCTCTTTATCCCTGATAACTTCTCTGAAGTCTGTTCTGAGTACAATTAATATAGCTTCTTTCACTTTTTTTTATTACTGTAGACATGGTAAATATTTCTCTACCCATTTATTTTCAATCTGTATGTGTTTTTTTAATTGGTAAAATTCAAAACTTTATAGACATTGGCATTTGAATCCCACATAATTTTCACAGCCGTAAGATATTATTATTTTAATTTTTCCAACTATTTAAAAATGTAAAACTGTTCTCTTTTTTGACATATTATTATTTTTTATTTCAGAATATCACAGGGGTACAAACACTTTGGTCACATAAATTGCCATTGCACCACCTGAGTCAATGCTACAAGCATGCCCATCCCCCAGATAGCATGCACCGCACACATTCAGTATGGATATACCCATCAGGTATGGTTTTACCCATCTCCTCCCCCCTCTACACCTGCCTAACACCCGATGAATGTTACTTCCATATGTGCACATAAGTGTTGGTCAATTAATACTAATTTAATGATGAGTACATGTGGTGTTCATTTTTTCATTCTTGTGATATTTCACTTAGAAAAATGGGCTCCAGCTCCATCCAGGTCAATACAAGAGGTATTAGTTCATCATTTTTTATGGCTGAGTAGTACTCCATGGTATATTAATACATACACCA
>CAUYSK010057926.1:0-33080 GCA_963575035.1 Avahi laniger
CACAGTGGATTTTTTAGTAAAAGATTCAAGGATCTTTTGAGACGATGCATATTTCCTTAACAAAACAAAACAGGACACATAATGCCACGACACAAGCTCCATAGTCCAGTGTCATCCTTCCCGCTTCTGCTTGGGGTGGGCACGCCTTCCTGCTGTTTTCATCTTCATCATGTAAACACACAAATCACCTGATCTGGTGTCACCTGTTCTCCTTTCCTGAGGAGTCTGTCCCTCTGCTGCAGCGTGCAGAGGAAACACACACACACACACACACACACACACACATGCGCACGCGCTTGTACCCACGACCACACACTCACACGCACCCCACGGCCAGATGCATTCTGATTTCCTCTGCTCTGCTGAAATCAGACCTCTCACAGGATGATGGGAAAAAAACGTGTTAAAAAAAAATCTCCCATTTGTGTATTTCCTTCTTCACTAACCATCAGCAGAGTTGAATGCCTGTAGCAAGCCAACTGCTCTGTAGATTTCGTCCTGATTATTAAACACTGAATGTGAAAAGCTAAGCACATAGAAGGAAGAGTTATCCTCTAGTTTATGTGAAGTCAGCGGGGAAAATAAAAATTGTGGCGTGTACAGAGACGTTTATGTGCTTTACCTATAGTCCTACAGCAGAGCTTTGTCTTCCGTGCCAAAGTTTTTATTTTTCCCGAGCAATGACAATGGATTATTTCTGTAAGCAAGTGCTCTATCCATTATTAAATTGGTTATTCAAATCTCATTTAAAAAAAAAAAAGAAGCCAGATGGCAATTTTCCATTATTTGTTGCTACTGACAACCACCAACCCTAAACTGAAAGATTTTCCTTTATTTTTTTAATTTTTTTTTTTTTGCCTTCTACTGGCGGAAGAGCCTGCTGCATTTCCATGCAGACCAAAGGTAGATCCCGTATTGGAAACAAATAGCCAATTACCAAACGAGATTGTCGTTATCGATTATTTTAGAATCATCTTTGCATTGACAGAGCTGTTGTTCTTTTGATGACTCCATAATTAACTTATCTATATTCAGGCACAATAACTTTGTTCCCTGTAGTCATTCGGATGGGAGCGGTATTGTTGTTGTTTAGTTGTCATGACAGCAAGAAACATGTTTTTACATGTCCAGCATCCTGGTTATTTTAAGACCCTAATAAGTATGCCTTGCTAATGAATCAGGATAACGGTGATCGTGCAAAATAATTATTTTTAAAATTCTCAGGGAGACTTAAAATCTAAATGCGAGATAATTGCTTACCCTTGTGATGATAGTGAAGCATGTTTTTCTTTCGCTACTCACGTCTGTGCTCAGGAACGTGACCTCTTCTTCTACTCTGTGTGGACACATTTGTATGTTTCTGTTTTGGAGTCAGCGAACTCTGGCGATGGCATTTCCACTGGAACACCTTTCACAATCAGCATTCGTCAGATAATCTGATGGCTGGGGCCATAGGCGGCGTGTTTGTGCTCTTAGAAACCTACTGTGGGGATCCATCTTCAAATTCTTTAATAAGTAATTCTTAGCACACTGTTTTGGTCAGTTCACCTCTTTAGATGTCTTCTGCAAAGGTGCAAATGGGACGTGTTTTAAGTAAGTTTAAGAAGGTCATGCTTCCAATTGATCGGATTATTGCAATTCACATGTTTTCCCTTCCATGACGCCAGCATCACGGGATGTTTTGAGTTCTATTGATCTTGCAAGGAGAAAGGGCATTCCAGTTACATGAAAGAGACTCACTTGCCTTCTCTGCAAAATATACAGACGCAAAAAGTCTTTGAAGGTGTCCTCAGAAGGTTAAAACTGTGGCCTCTATATGTTCAAGAGGGTTTTTGAATTTTTCTAAATAATAGCTAATTTCCTTGGCCTGGGGAGAAATCTAATCTATATTTTTGTCTGTGGTGCTCTATTTAAATTATGGCCAAAAGAATTCAGCTTCTTCTGCCTTTGTAAAATTGGGGTTGTTTCAGGGATTGCCTATTGTTAGGGAAGGACCGGGTGGGGAGAGATGGGCTGACTCCTTTTCCTAGTGGTTTCTGGAGAACTCCCAAATAATTTAACAGCTAATCCCCAGCTCCGTACTGAATGTACTCCATGGACTATGTTTTCCCGCCCCCCACATGTGAAATACCTCTTCGGCATCAAGAAGTACTTCCCAGCAGAGAGATTCTTTAAATATTGTTAACCACAAATACACTTTAGTTCTGCGATTCAGAGTATCTACTCTGGCAATTTTGAGAAACAAAATATTAACATGGAAATGCCGTAATGGTAAAAACGGTGCTAGCATACATGTTAAGTTTCTAATCAAACATTGCAAAAATGCATTAATCAGTATTTCATAGTTCATTACAGACTGACTAATTTTGAAATCCCTCATGTAAATTGATTAAATGTCTTCTGCAGGCAGATAAATGGGCTTTTGTTTTAAGCAACCTTTACTGAGAAAACCATAATTCTCTGTGGCTCAATTCTTGCACATTTGTGACTGGTGCTCTTATGGGCTAGCTTTACTTGATCCAGAATTTTCTTGTTTGCAGCCGGACTTTCCACCCCCATTGTAACCTATTCTGTGGGCCTCAGTATTTAATGAACATCTACTTTGTGCCCAAGATTGTGCAACGTGCAGGGAGAGAAATAAAGGGAGCATGAGACATGTCCCTCTCCTTTACAGAGAGAGGTGATTCATACAGGTGAACAGCTAAAAGCAAAACATATGCACACTTAGTCAAGGCTGGAGGGGATGGGGTATAACAAGTGAGTCTGTGTCTAATGCCAACTCCCTGGGTCCCAAGGGTGGTCATGAGAGTGAGATCTGTGATATGGGAAGGGGGACTTAGTTATATGACTATAAAGGGGTGATCAGGGAAGGCTTCCAAGAAAAGGTGGGGCTTTAGTGGGTTGTGCAGTGTGAGCGGGACAGGGACAGCAAGAGCACTGGGAAACCTTCAAAGTGGTCTGAGAATACTCCGCTAGGGAATGGTGGAAGGATTCGACCCAGGGACTGCACAGGGGATGTCGGGGGGTACAGGTGACAGGATTGCATGAGGCCAAGCACGGCAGGACTTGGAAGCCTGCCAGACAGCTTGTTCTTGAGCAGCAGGATGCTGGGAAACGTGGCCGTTCCAGGGCAGAGGAGCAGAAAGGTGACCCAGGCTAAGCTGCACTGATGGGGTCCGAGGGGTGCGATTTGTCGGAGGGGGCTGCTGTGAGCTGGGAAAGAAGTGAAATGAACTGAGATCAGTCCTGGAGTGGCCGTGGGGACAGAGAAGGGAAGGGATCCAGTGGCCTCCTCCCAGGAGGGGACCGCAGAGCTGGTGAGAGTGAAGGAAGACAGTGATGGAGCCTGAGGTCTTCAAAGAATGGGATGTTTGGGGAAAAGAGCTATTTAGTGGGTTATCATAATACATAACAACTCTGTCCCAGAATTTTCACTCCTTTGGCTAAAATTATTGATTTTCAGATGGCTTCTTTTCCTTTTTTTCTTTGGGTTCTCATGACCGATCTTGTCAGTGTTCATCTTGAGAATGCGGGAACGGGCGGGGCTGGGGCTTCGGCCTTAAACCACTTTAGTTCTTGTCAGGGGCGAGGGAGGCAGGGAGGCAGGGGTGCAAGAGGGGAGAGCCTCTCTGCAAGGGGCAGGCGGAAGGGATCAGGTTTCTCTGAACGAATCCCAGGGACGCCCGGCGCTGGAATCTGCCCACAAAATGACCTCCGATTATTTTTCTTATTTTTATTTCTCTTTCAGACTCATCTGAGCAGAAAAAGCTCTATGTGGGGAACAGAGTGTCCCAATTTACTTTTTTCTTTCTTTCTTTCTTTTTTTTTTTTAAAGTTTTCAGTATGATCTCTTCATAGCCAAGTTCTGAGTTCATGGAAAAATTGATCCAGTCTTCTGAGTGTCATTAATAACATTATTATTTAAGTTTGGGTCCCCCAGGATGCTGTGATGGAGAAATCACAGATAGATAGTAAAAACCTTTCATCCTTCTGTCTGGAAGATGCTGCTTATATCAGAAAAATTAGCTCATCATCATTTTCTGATGAAGGAACAGGATGTGAAGGTGAAGTTTTGTTGGTAACGGTGTTGTGAATGTGTTTACCTGGATCCTTCCCCAGAAGCAGTGAGTCAGCCCTGGAAGACTCGCCTTCCGCGTCTAAAATATTAATAGACGCCGGGTGCCAAGTTACTCTCTGTGCGTGTCTGACGTTCCCCTTATCCTGCCATCTAAGGGAAGCTTTCATGCCATGCTTTCATGCCAAGAGCATCTTCCGGAATAAGTGGTAACCTCAGCAGAAAGAATGACTCTCAGGTTGCGTTTCACGTATTGACAAATCGATACCTCCGGCCCTGCCAGCCCTCACTCTCGCTTGGCTTGACGCTGATGTTGGTTCCTGTTCATCTCTGTGGGCTTGGTTCTAAGGGAGACTTTGGATTAATTAGTTTCAGGGTCTAATCTCCAGGTGTTGCTTAGTGAAGCCCACGTGTGTATTTGGAGGCAGGAGTTGAGGATACATGGGGGTGGGGAGGCCCGGCTTCCGCCCTCTGGGGCAAAGTGAGGAGGGGAGCAGGCACAGGTCTGGGGGGTGGAAGACGTGGGCACTGCTTCTGGAGAGAGCGCGATGTGCCCTGGCCTTCTCAGCCAGGAGGAAATGAAAGCCTTGTCGCCCTGCATCTTCCGTAACTAGGGCTTCTCCTTTTGTTGGGATGTCAGACTGGTCTGATGGCTGCGAGTGTCACTCGGGAACTCTTGATGACGTGTGCCATGAGCGCTGACCAGGTGGAGTGTTTCCGCTTTCTGTGCTGCAGTAACACCCAGCTGTCCCCAGCCAAGGCAGGGGCTGCCTTCCAGGGTGCAGAAGGGTGGTGAGCACGGCTTTCGCCCACCCAGCCCCCAGGGTCCCGTTACTTTTGGGGGGAGAATAACACCCCAATTTCCTATTACAAAGGACCCTTCCCCTTCCTCCACAGGGTACGGGCTTGGCAGATCTGCCAACCAGCGTGCCCAGCTCCCCACCCCAGTTGGGGCTAACCACGGACTGCGAAGAAAAGCAGGTGATGCCTCGGCTCAAAACCAAGGCAGGCGAAACCAGGACGGGGAGAGAGTCGTCCTTTGTGATCACTCGTCTCCCTCTGGTTGTTCCTGTTCTCTTGTCTCCTTTTTCCTGCTGTTTGGGGAAAAACACAAGAGCTCCCTCCTGTCGTCCCGCCCCTTTCCTCGGGCCACTTTGGAAATGTCTGTGCTGGCTGGGAGTCCTCCAGACGCTGCTTATTAATAATTTCCTCTTGGCATCCGCCACCGCCTCCGCGTTAATGGCTCGGATTGGACCTGAGCGAGCCTGGGGCGAGGCCGGCACCGCGTAGGCGCCTGCTGGGCCAAGGAGCTCAACTCCGTTTCTTCTGCCCACAAAGGGCCCAAGGAGGTGAAGGGAGCCAAGTGCTTGAGGATCACCCAACAAGGCTAACGACGCCGAAGGGGCCGTTGCCATCTATCAGGTAAATAAATACGCTTTTCCGAAAGTGTCTGAAGCTTTATTTACAGAAGGGGCCCAAATGGCTTGGAATGAATCTGCTTAAGAAGCTCTTAGCTCCCTGGCAATCCTCACGGATTCGAATGAGACACTTCACGGTTGTCCCCTTGCCTTCATGATGCTGTGAGGACAGCCAGGGTGGCCCCACCTGCAGCAGGTGGAGCAGGAGGAGGAGGAGGCTTGGCCTCCAGGTGACAGACAAGGCAGATGCCCCAGCTTGCCTTGGCCTGGGCCGTCCCGCCACGCTGGGCTGCAGCCAGGTGGGCATTTCACCACCCCCAGGGAGCCGCTCACCATCCCCTGGGAGGGAGCAGGTAGCCTCCAGGCCACGGGCTGGGGTGCCACCAACGACTCTGGCTGTACCTCAGGCTTAAACTGATTTCAATTTTTTTTTCATAAAGGAGAACATTTGGGCAGACCTGGTCCCACCCAGCCACACGGCAACTGCCGCTCCCTTTAGCCCCTCTCCAAGCCAGCTTCAAACGTACCTCTCTGTCCCCCAGCCCACACAGGAACTGTCACCCCTGTCCCAGAGAAGCAGCATTTGCTTCAGTCACCATTCCAGAAGAGTTCAGGAGCAAAACCAAATGGAAGGGGAGAGCTCTCATGGTTCTAGTTAGGCCAGGAGGTGATGCTGTGAGTGACAGAGAGCACCGCTGTCCTACGCCCTTGGGAAGGGTTTCCGGGGGTGATGAAGGAAGCTCTGTGCAGGTTTGGATGGAGGGGAAGGGGTGGGATGGCGGGGCTGGAACAGGGCACGGGGACAGAGGCGGGCAGGCAGGGGTGAGCTCGGCTCCTGCAAGAGGCGAGAGGCTAGATCAGAGGGTTCATTCGGGAAAGTGGGGGAAGTGTGGGCTCAACCAGGAGCAGTGTGTGGGTCTGGTGGTCCAGGCCACAGGGTCCCATAGTCATGAGCCCACTTGGATGTGTGAGTCCAGGGGGGACAGAGAGGTGGCGGGAAGATCGGGGGCAGGAAATACCAGATCACCTGCCAGGCCTCTTTGGAGAGTCACGAGGCTCCCTTCATGCCTCAGCCCAACGTTGGGTTATCTGACTTGGAGCCTGGGACGCTGCTATCTGATGAACCGGGCGCTGGAGTCGGGGTGGGGCAGGGCAAGGCCCTGAGCCCCGAAGCCCTGCAGCGGCCCAGCATGCCGTGGGTTCCCTAGGCCCCGAGTCCTGCCCTACATGGTGGCTCTTCTGATCCTCTTCTTGAGCTGAGCAAGGGCTTGGGCTCCTGAGTCTCCTGCTCCTGGGGAATTGGTCAAGAGCCAGGGTCTCCCCTGGAGAAGTGATTTCTGGATGGTGGCTTTTACCACCCTGGAACGACCAATGGAAAATTCGAGTAATTGCCAATCAGGAAGCTCTCACTGCCTCCGCTACAATCCCATCCTTGACGTGCTGCATGAAGAGCAGCTGCACATGTGCAGAGCTTAGCTAGAATATTCCAGATGCCGGGAGCTCGAGGACAGTACCTGTGTGTCCTCCTCCTGCTGCTTCTTGCCATTGACAATGGCCTCCCTCTCAGGTCACCACGTTCCTGCTTTTTTTTTTTTTTTAAACCAAACCGCATGCATGAGGCGTCATGGAAACAGTCATTTCTTGGCAAACGTATTTACAAAATGCCTGTAATGTGGGAATTGACAAGAGAGCGCTTGGAGTCAACCCAGAGTGGCAGAACGGGGGAGTCTTCGTTCTCTCTTATGGTTTGCGCCATAGGATAGAGCACGCCGCGTCTTACACAGGAAGGAAAAGGCCCGGCGGAGCGGGGATCAGGCGGACCGTGGTCAAAGACAGGCTCGCCCGCCTGGGAAACTGCTCACGACGGCGGGAAAACTCAGAGCCTTGGAAACCACCGGACCTCAGCGCCGTGGCCGACACGGCCGATGCAGGACGGGCTGGTCAGCACCTCCTTTCCCGTCCGAGGCTCCGAGGAGCACATGTGTGATTTCGGAGACTGTTTTTGACCGGGGGAAAATAAATTGCATGTTACAGGATTCGAACAGATTAAAAACATTAAACAAGTGTTGTGCTTCTGCTTCTATTGTATTTGTACTTTATCGCCGGCGGTTCCGCCTCTGACCGGCCAACGGGAATGCATTTTTTCTTGGTGCCGCCATTACCTGTTCCGGCTACTTTCCAGGTCACTAATTTTTCTGCTTAGAGTTCATTCTGTTTAGACCGATATGCTGTCTCTTTTAATGAGGTTATTTCTGGGTTATTAGCCTTCCTGTTCTATGATACCTTATGTGGAGGACCTAATTGATGTAAATCAAACACAGCTTGCAGAAAAGAAAAAAAAAATCAAAGTCATCCTTCAGACACTTGGTGGATCTGGAGGCATCTGAGGATCTCAGTATTTAAAACTACTTTTTCGACAAGAGGTTACATGTAGCTAATAACACAAATAAATCCTTTCTTATTCGTAAATTAGCAGGTTCAAAGAAGTGGAAATTGAAGGGGAGCATTGGCATTTTGGTTTGCTGAATAAGCTTTAGACAGAAATTAGACGGAAAAGTATCGAGTGGGAGGGGTTTAATTGTACAGTTCAGTAACCTTGCCAACATATTTTTATTAAGGCGTTCTCACATAGGCCATTAAGCTTTAGGTTAATTTTTACAGATATTTTCCGGCTGTACTTAACGCATAGGGATAAAAGGAAGCAAAAAGAAGATTTTCCTCTAGGACTCTCACAGGTCTCGCTGGGCGCCAGCACTCGGAGGGGCCTTCTGTGGCTCTCTGGTCATCAGAGGGGCCGTTGTTGCGCTCGCATTAGCGAGGGGAGGGTGCTTTTTTCTTATTTTGCTCCTGGACATTCGCCCTGTCACAGGAGATTCCGACGTGCAGGCATATTATTTTTATCTTGAAAAAGAAAAATATGGTTGGCTCTCTTTTGTTCCTCAAGGTCCTGTTCATTCGTTACGTTGCCTGCCTGTCTCAGAGAGAAGCTGCTCCGTGCCTGGAAAGGTGAGGCCGCGCCGAGCTCTCTGGGGGAGCACCTGGGAGACGGCGTCGCCGTGGAGCACGGGTCTCTTGGCGGAGGGACTCTCGGGGGTGAGGTCGGGCGGCAGTGGGGAAGGCGGGGTGGAGGTGCCACCCAGACGCCACGCCCACCTACAGCAGAAGGTGTGGGGCTTTGGGTTAGAGTACCTGGGTTCATGCCAACTCTGCCCCTCAGTAACCACGTGGCACTCAGGAAGAAGCTCACCTGGTTAATGAAAACACCAGAAACTCAAAGAGGAACCGACCTGACCCAGCTCTGCAGGTGGCCGAGCCCTCCGGGGAGTAGTCCTCCCACTGAGCTCCGCCGAGATACACACGCTGCTCCTGGTGAGGGAAAAGGATAACATCCCCTGCACAGGTTTGTTCAGGGAAAATCGCGAATGTAAATAAAAGCAGTGTGTCAGTGGCCAGGTACGGTATGAAATGTTTGCTCTGGCGTCTCGTGATCACAGTCCCAGAACTCTGAGGAGGGTGCAGGAGGGCATTGTTCTGGGTGTCGTTGCCCACCTGATGGCTGGCGGATGCTCAGTCGCGGTGGTGGCGCCGCAAGTTCAGACGAGGGTCCCGGCCTGTGGTGGTTCTTGCCCAGAGCCCTGGACCACCTGTTCCCCTGCAAGAGGCCAAGACAGGGGTGGAGGGTGTGCCACCAGGAGAAGGCTGGCCCAGCCCGGGCTCTCATGACATGCAGCTGAGCACAGTGGCTGGGCGAAGGTGCGAGCCATGGCCACTTGCTGCCGAGACGCCGCACCTGCGTCAGGTGTGGCCAGGAGGGCTCCCCGCCTGCCCGCAGGTGAGAGGGTTGGCCAGTTCTGGCCTTGGCTCGTCAGAGGTTGGGAGATGTTTGGCTTCTCCAATTCCTCCTTATTTATTTATTTATTTATATTTGTTGTAATTTTCCGTCATTGGTCTTAAATTTCTGAAAGAAAAATTCAAAATTTACATCACCGAATCATAGAAATTCAAAATTCCTGTAGCAGTGCATTTCCCAAACTTCCTCCTGAAGAATTTTGCCACATTCCACAAAGCATTCCTGCAATTATTCATTCGATATTTTTATTTAAATAGACTTCCTTTAAATTTTAAAAATTTAGCTTTAAAGGCAAGGATACGTCAGTTTGGTACCTGAAACTCCAGACAATTAGCCACAAAGAGGGGGCGATTCTGGGATGGACGTGGCATCATTCTCATTGGCCTGTCCCGCAGCGCAAAGGCTGCAGCCACACACAAACTCAGACACGGAACACACACGTCAGACAGCACAACACGCACGACACATACCCACCTCCCCCACAAAACACACGGAACGCACAACACAAAACTATACACAACACATGCACAAATACGCAGTACGCACAACACACGTGCTCACACACAGTACACAGGCCACAGACAGCACCTGCCATGGATGACACGCAATGTACACACCATGCACACGCACGTCAAACACTTATACACACCCACCATACACACGCTTAAACCCACTGTGCACGCAGCACAGAGTCACACTCCACCTGCAACACACAGCACATGCAATGTACACACACTGAACGTGGCACACTCACCCCCCCACACACATTCTACACTTTAAAGAAAAAGAAACAGGGACAGAAAATCCAACATGTTATCAGCGGTTACCTGTAGGGAGTCGTATTTTGGGTAATTACCACTTTCTTCCTTGTTCTTTCTGGTATTTCATACGAGGAACGGGTATCGTGTTTGTCACTTTGTAAGAGGGTCACTGCTCCATAAACCAGGGGCTCCGTCCCGTGGACCCTGTGGGTCAATGTCCGATGCTGGTCATCCCGTGTCCCAGTGCCGTGTGGTGCTGGTGGCGTGAGAGTCCAGGACGCCCCTGAAAGGACACTGCCCAACCCGGCCCTCCCATCCCGTCAGCTCCAAAGCTAGCTGTTTCCAAGGATGCCAGCAATGGGGGACCCCGGCCTCCACCCCCCTGTTTACCTGGACTTAAGCTGTACTTGTGTCCCCAAACCTCTCGCTTGCTTTTGACAGGTGTGATTTGTTAGTAACTTGGGGTCCTTCTCATTTCCGTGCTTGGATTCCGTCTTTCGTTCAGTTCACACCTGGCTGCAGGCAGGTGCCTGACTGCATTCCGTATTCCGATAATCGGTCAGCCATCGGCTGCGGATCAGGCACTGTGCTGGGCTCTAGGGATGTGCATGTAAATTTGCCACCATTTTCAGGGAAGGCAGATTCCAAATTACTGAGAGATGTTGATCGGCTAAAACTGCAGAAGCCCGATGCTCAGATACCTGGTGTTAACCACGGCAATGCCCCGTATTCAGACAGAATCGAAGACAGGTGCGGCAGACTTTTGTCTGCTGTGGTCTCACACGTGACCTCCAGGCGGAGCAGCATGAACGACTAGGTCTTCACAGTCTGGCTTCACAGTTTGTTCCGGCTCCTTCTGGAATTCCAGAGCTATACGGCTCCACCTCCGCGTGGAGACCCAGATTCCTTGACAGGTGAGCTTGGCTTTGGTAACCTGAGACCTTCCAAGCTCCGTGCTGCATTTTTGGTGCACAGATGTTAGGCACAAAGACCTGAAGCTCTAGAATTAAATAAGCACTGTCGTGTTGCAATGATGGGGTGGGAAACCTGGACAAGGGTTTTCAATTTCAATCCTCGGGCTTGCAAAACCCTTGCCATTTTCTCTCTCTCAGTGAGACTAGAACGTGGGGTCAGTCTCCATTGAGTGACAGATGCTGTGTGGGGAATAAAGTCAGGTTTCTCCTTTTGTCTGTTTCCCCAAAGCCCAAGGAGATCGTGGCTGTTGGGCGTATGGTGCCGGCGCTGGAGAGTTCGTAAATAAGCTATTAAAGGGTAATTAGCGCGGAGAATCGCACACCCCGAATGTATACACCAGATGGACTTCAGAGGTCTGGGGCAACAGGGAAGGCTTCTTTGGAGTGAGACGTTTAAACCGGAGCCCGAGATTTAAATAAGGGTTGGCCGAGCAAAGATAGGGCGAGAAAAGTATTTCATGCCAAGGGAACAGCATGCGTGGAAGCCCCGAGGGCAGGAAGGGAGGGGGATGCGGAGGACCCCGCAGGAGCCGCCCGATGACAGGAGCCAGAGCAATGGAGACGCCCCTGGTGGGCGGGAGCGCAGGGGTGGGAGGCGGACCACGTGGCCACATTAGGTGTGGGTGTTTACGCACAAAGCAGCTTGACTCCACTAGGGAGATATTTTTAAAATGTATCCAGTAACACTGAAGGTATTAAAAATATGAAAAATAAAACGACTGCCTCCAACCGCACTCAACGTCTTCTCTTTGTCTCCAGGTTGACGCCCCACCCTTTCCACCTGCTCTGTGCCCCAGGGGGCTGACTCCTCTGGACTCCTCTGGCTTCTTGCCGGGCTGGGCCAAAGCAGGAGGTTAGAGGAAGCAAAGAGAGTGAGGCAGTGTCCATGCCCCGGCTCCCTCCTTTCAGCCGGGCTCTCCCTGGCTCCAGGTTCCAGTAACTTCTCTGACCTTTCCCCTTGAGTGTAGCCAGTGGATAAAACTCCTAGTAGCCCTGTGGTCTCCCAACCTCGCCTTTGGAAACAGCCTCTCAGTTTACCTGATCCAGGGAGCCATCTGTTTCCCGCAGGTACCCACCTCCCAGCCGAAGGAATCAAAAAACAAAAGCCCGGGTACACTTAGGTACGTCTGCTTGGTTAAACTCCTTCTTATCCTTAAAGTGTAACCGCTATCCTTGGCGCGGCACTTTCGTGCCCTTGCTAGTTCGTGCCTCTGAGCGCGCTGCAGACACAGCCCGGCATCTCCCCGCTGCGTCTGGCTGCGTCTGCGCAGGAGCTCCGGCCATACCGTTTCCACTTTCAGTGCATCTGCCACACCCAGCAATTGTTGCCTGAGGGCTTTTTCTGGCCACCAGAAGTGACTTTGCCACCATTGTGGCAGACCAGACATGCCGGGGATTAATGCTTCATCCCCCCCGAAAAGATGGACGGGAGCCGATATATAAATATTCCAGCTCGCTCCCCACCCTGCGAGACATCCTCAGGCAGAGTTCCCAGCGGGATTAAGCGCCAGTGACCTCGGATGGTAGCTAAACGGCACACCTGTCGCAGGCTGCCTTCCCGCCCCCCCGCTACCCTGTCCTCTACGACCGTGTCCTGGATCACCTCCAAATAAACTACCGGTACCGACGTCCTCGCTTCACATTCCCTGTCGTGCAAACTATGATAACATGTGCGTGTCTCTAGGCAAACACAGTGCTTTCTTACCTCTGGGCTCCGTGAAATCATCACACTGTGAAATTTTTCTGTAACTTGCATCTACTCTGCGTCATGTTTATTAGGTTCATCCACAATTGTATCAGTTTCTGTAACCCACTCATTTTCCCTGCCACATAGTATCCCATGGCAGGAATTGTTACTCTCTTTGGATGACCCTATAGGCATTTCTTTTTTTCTTTTCTATTGTAATCCATGTTTTTATAAACATTCGTGTGTGTGTGTGTGTGTGTGTGTGTGTGTGTCTTTATATACGTAAGTAAAAGCTTTTCTTAGTTAAAAGCCTAGCAGTAAACTCGTTGGGTATAGGGTATGCATGTTTTCAAATATAATAGTTCTGCAGAGTGGATGTATGCATTTTTATACTCCCCAGAAGCCTATTTTGATCGTATTGCCAATACTTGACATTGTTGGACTTTCTCATACCTTCCTATTTATGGGGAGGGAAGTGGTGTGTCATTATACTTTCAAATTGCATTTCTCTGATTAGTACAAAATGGAGCATCTTTTCATATGTTTAGGAGTAATTTTTGTGAATAGATGGTTCATATTTTTTTCTAGTGGGCTGATTGCTTTCTCTTCTTGAATTTTTTTTTATTTCAGCATATTATGGGGGTATAAATGTTTAGGTTACGTATATTGCCTTTGCCCCGCCCGAGTCAGAGGTTCAAGCGTGTCCATCCCCCGGACAGTGTGCACTGCACCCATTAGGTGTGAATATTCCCGTCCCTCCCTCCCCGCTCCCACCTGCCCGACACCCAATGAATGTTACTACTATATGTGCACATAAGAGCTTCCAACTGCAGAAACTAGAAAAAGAAGGGCAAATGAAACCCAACGTAAGTAATATGAATAAAATAATATAGATCAGAGTGGAAATCAATGAACTAGAAAACAGAACAAAAAAATACAAAAACAAAATTGTTGCCACCAATTTGATTGTTGCCATCAACTTCTTTGAGAAGTTGAATAAAATTAGCAAATCTCTAGCTAGACCGATCTGGAAAAAAACCAAAGGTAATAATTACCAACACTCAGGGGGACACCATGCACTTGCTAAAGATATTCAGAGGATAATAAGAGAATATTATAAATAATTTTATGACAATAAATTCATCAATGTAGATGAAATAAATTTCTCAAAAGACACAAACCGCTAAAGATCACTCAAGAAGAGTTAGAAAACCCAAGTAGCCCTTTATCTATTCGAAAAAAATGAATTTTTAGTTAACAATTTTCCCTCAAAGAAAACTCCAGGCCCATCCAACTTCCGTGGTGAGTTCCACCAAGCATTTAAGGGCGAAATAATACCAATTCTACACAAACTCCTACAAACAGTTGAAGAGGAGAGACTATTTCCCAACTCATTCTGTAAGACCGGAACCCTGATACTAAAAATCAGACTAAGACAATATACGTAAGACAATGACAGTCTATTATTCCTTATAAACATAAAGACGAAAGTTCCTAAACATTTTTTTAATAAATCAAATTAAACACATACAATGGTGATATCTTGTGATGAGAGAGTTGGGTATTCAGGGAGGGATTTTTGTTGTAGAAGACTTAATTGTGTCTAAATGCATGATGGGAAGGAAGCAGCACCCGCAGAAGCAATAATGGATTGCACAATCTTTTCTAGAACTCTCAACTCTGATCATGCATTCAAATGGCCTGGAGAACTTTGAAAAAATGCCGATGCCCAGCCTCTGTTCCTACGCTCCCATTCCCTGCAATTCCCTTCCAGGGGGAGGCCGAGACGTGGGACGTTGCTTTGTTTATTTATTTATTTTAATCAGACCTCACTGGGTGATTCGAATGGGCGGCCATGATGAGCACCACGGTCCTGGAAGATAGCAGGGGCTGGGATGGGAGCGCAGGGGAAGCAGCTGGCCTCGAGTGCAGGGACAGCCGCTCACTGTTCCGGGAAGGAAGGAGGGAAGGTGGGGACAGGTGCGGTAAGTCTGAGAGTTTGATGGTGGAATGTTGAGGTAGGTCCCTAAGGTTGGTTTACATTTTTAGGAATCTTTACGTGAAGTGGCCCATAATTCTCAGCCAAGCCACACCAGAGACTGTCAGACGGGAATGCAGTGGAGTGAGAGTTACCGTGTTACGCCCTGGCAGTTGGGACGGGGGCCCAGGTTCCCGGCTTCCATCACATCCTGACGTCGCCTGTCTGATGGGACCGAGTTGCCCCAACCCAATCAGACAAAAAGCTGGATTTGGGGTGATTTCAGGAAGGAGGTGGTAGAAGCATGCTTGTCAGTCTTCTGGAAGTCTCTCCTTTGGAAAATTCCCACACACTGGACCCTAATTCATTTCAAAGAGGCAAGAATCGATGAAGGGTAACAGATTCTTAGGAGGCAAATACCAGTTGTAAGCGCACAAAGGGTTTATCTGAGAGAACATAACAGTTTCTTCTTATCACCATCTCTTCATGTTGGTTTCACGATGAAATTGGTAATTTGCGTTCAACTAAACTAAAGTTTGAGGGTAGTGGGACTTCTGGGTCTCATAAGACAGACTGTTGAGTGCTACCAACATGTTTGTCTTTGGAGAAAAAGAAATGGAATTTTCACTGAAATTCCATCACAAGCAGAACATTATCTCCCTGTGATAATGCATTTTACTTTTACTTTTCCTGCTTAAAAATTTAAAAATTGAGTTCTCTAGTCTTTTGAAAGTGTTCATTAGTATGGCTGGAAGATTTGTTTTGAAGAAACTCAATCCTTGATGCTACTGATGTAGATGCCTGCAAAGTTAAAGGTGGTGAGTTTCTTGAGGTGCTTGTAAGAACTCTCTGTTTCGAGATTTCTCTGCTCAGGAGCCATGAAGTCTGACACTCAAGAGAGGAGGATTTTGACTGGGGGGAAAAACAGGAGGGACCTTTGCTGACCAAATACAGTGAATGGATTCAGGATTTGTTGTTGCACCTGTGTGAACCAGCTAGCACTTACGGCCAGGGCAATATCAAAATGTAATGAAATCTTAATAAAATGTCAAACCAGCGAAGTGTTTACACTACTCCGAAAGAGGTGGTTGAACTGTCGTGTCTGCCTGCCTGTGAAAGAGAGGTGGTCCTGCCATTCACCTGGGGACTATCTTTAGTAATCAGTTTGGACGAGATTCCATCTGGTTTTCTTCTCTGTTCCTTCTGTATGGCGCAGTTTTGCAGGTGCAGGGCAATGAGGGGGGAAGAAATGCATGGGGAACTGTATTAGACTGGGGCTTGCCATTTCATTCTCTTGGCAGGGTAGCAGCTGCAAAATGAGTGTGTGGGGTTGGGTTTGGGGGTTCAATTTGAGGACTGCAATTAATGAGCAGGACTTTGCCAGAAGGAGATATATGGGATTATCAGTTAAGACTTTTAAAAAATTTATTGCTGCATAACTAAAATACACCGAGATGCATAGATCTGAAACGGTTTGATCAGTTTTGAAAAGTATGTACACCCAAATGACCCACACCCATATCAAGATACAGAGCATTTCCACACTCTAGAAGGTTCTTTCATGATAAATTCTTGACCCCTCTCTTTAAAGACAATTACGGTTCTGATTTCTATCATCACAGACTCATTTTATCTGTTTTACCACTTCGTGTACACAGACTCATACCGTCTACGTTCTTTCGTCTGACTTCTTTTGCTGAGAATAATGTTTCTGAGATTCTTCCATATTGTTTTGTATATTAGTTTATTCTTTTTTATTTCAGCATATTATGGGGGCACAGATGTTCAGGTTACGGATGTTGCCCTTGCCCCCCCCCCCCAGTATATTAGTTTATTCTTTTGTTGCCGAGTAGTACACCATTGCATGAAAATGCCACAATGTATTTACCTATTCTATTGTTAATGGATATTTAGGCTGTTTTGTTTGTTGTTGCTGCTGTTAACATTCTTGTGTAAATTTTTTTTGTGGACAAAGATCTTGATTTCTCTTAGATAAATGTCAAGGAATGCAGTGCGGGGTCATGGGGTAGCTGTATGTGGAATTTTATAAGGTTTCCAAAATGGCTGTACCATCTTACTCCACCCTCATCAGGTGTGGGAGTTCCAGGTGCTCTGCATCCAAAACAACACTCAGCGTGGTCGTTCTTCTAACGGTAGCGATTCTGGGATTCGAAGTGGTGTCTCGTTAGGATGTTAATGCCTTCATGATTCATGATGTCCACCATTTTTGCATGTGCAAACTAGCCATCCCTGTATCTTTCTTTGTGAGACGTACGTTCACATCTGTTGCTCTGCCTTCTAATTATTGAGTTGTAGGACTTCTTTATATGTTCTAGACAGAAGTCATTTGACACATTTGGCATAGTCCTCCTCATCTCTGGCTTTCCCATTCATTTATTTATCCTATCTTTTACTTAGTAGAAGGTTTACATTTTGGTGGAGTTTATTTTTTTCTTTTCTATTTAATGCTTTTGGTTTTTTTCTAAGAAATCTTTGCCTGTTTTAAGGTTATGAAGATATCGTTTTATGTTTTCTTCTGGAAACTTTGTAGTTTTAGCTTTGAGGTTTAGGTCTACAATTTATTTTGAACTAATTACTGTCTGTGGTGGAAGGTGGAAGTTAAAGATAATTTTTTCCCCTTGCAGGCATTGAAACGTTTGAGAACTTTTTCCTGAAAAGACTATTATTGCAATAAAAGTTACTTTAGTGCCTTTGTCAAACATCTATTGACCATATAGATGTGAATCTATTTCTAGGTTCTTTATTCTGTTCCCTTGGTCTTTTTGTCTTTCCTTACACAAAAACCTCAGTACCTCTTTCATTACTACTTTATAAAAAAATCTTGAAAGCCTTTGTTCTTCTTTTTCAAAATTGCTTTGGCTCTACTAGATGTATTTTTACATAATTTTTAGAAACAGCTTTTCAATTTCTTTTTTAAAAAGGCTTGTTGGATTTTGCTTGGCATAGAATTGAATCAATAGATCAATTTGGGAAGAAATGACATCTTGGAAGTGCAGAGAAATTTTAAAATTTCTCTTAGAGATTATACATTGTTTTTAGTGTAAATTTATTGTACAACTTTTGAAAATTTATCTCTAAGTATTTTATATCTTTGAGTGCTATTGTTAAATGGTATAATCTGATATTTTATTGCTAATATATGGATATACAATTGATTTTTGTATATTTACCTTGTATTTTGTGACATTACTAAATTTATGGATTAATTCAAGTAGTATTTTTTAAAAAGATTCCTTAGGATTTTTGCTGTACATAATAATGACTGGGAATTTCAGTACAGTAAGAGCAGACATCCTTGCTCTCCTCCCGATGAGTTGGAAATCTATCAGTTGTTCAACATGAAATAACTTTGTTAACTGTAAGTTTTCCATAGAAACCCATCATCAGATTTAGGCAGTTTTCTACTATTTCTGTTTTGCTGAGAAGGAGTGGTGTTGAATTTCATCAAAGGCTTTTCTTCTGGATCTATTGCAATTATCATGTGATATTTCTGCTTCATTTTGTAATGTGGTGAATTGTAATTGATTTTCAAATGTTAAACTAGCCCTAGATTATTTTGGGGATAATCTCACTGGTTTGATATGTATTATCCTTTTTACATATTGGTGGATTAAATTTTCTAGTACTTGGTAAAGGATTTTATCATCTATGTTAATGAGGGATTGGTCTATACTGTTCTTTTCTTATAATATCCTTGCCTGACTTTGGTATGAGGATTTTGTTGGCTTTATAAAATGACATGGGGAATGTTTCCTCCTTCTCTACTTTCTGAAAGAGTTTGTGAATAACTGGTGTTATTTATTCTATAAATATCTGAGAGAACTTACCAGTGAATACACCTGGGAAAGTTTTAATGGTGGAGAAGGTTTTTAATGGTGGGAAGGTTTAAGTGGTGAATTTAATTTCTTTAATAGATATCAGACTAAATATATTTCCTCTTTGTCTTGGATGTGCTTGAATAATTGTGTATTTCAAATAACTTTTTCATTTCATCCAAATTGTCAAATTTCTTAGCATAATATCCCTGTATTAGTCTTTTAATGTCTGTAGAACCTATAGTGATGTCTCCTCTCTTACCTCTGATGTTGGTAATCTGTGTTTTGGGTTTTTTGTTTTATAATCAGCCTTTCTAAAAGCATATCATCTTTATCATTTTAAAAAATGATCTGTTTTATTGATTGACTTTGATATCTTTATTATTTTCTCTTGTTAGTTTTGATTTCATTTGTTCTTTTGTAGGCTTTTAAGTTGGAAAACAAGATTTTTGATTTTAAAACTTTCCATTTTTCTAATACAAGCAGTTAAAGCTATAAAATTATCTCAAGTACCGCTTTGTCTATATTCCATAAATTTTAAAATATGTTTTCATTGCTGTTCCATATATTGTTGTTCCAAACATTTTATAATTTACATTGTGATTTCACAATTTAAAAATTTAAAAATATTTTATATATGTTAATTTCTATTTTAATAATTTAATTCCATCATACTCAGAGAAAATACTCTGTATTATTTCAATCTATAATATTTATTGAGTCTTCTTTAATCTGTTAACAGGTGATCTGTCTTAGTGAATGTTCCCTGCGTCCTGGAAATAAATACACATTTTGCTGTTGGATGTGGTGTTTTATACAGATCAGTTAGGTTAAGTTGTTTGATAAAATATGCAGATATTGCTTTTCCTTATGTATTTTTTCATCTACTTGTTTTATCAACTACTGGAGAAAAAATAAAGTCTTCGGTAATAATTGTATATTGATCTATTTCTCCTACTAGCTTTAACAGTTTTCGCTTAGTGTATTTTGAAGACCTGTTGTTCTATGCTCATTTTTTTTGGACTGTGATGTCTTCTTGATTAATTGTGCTGTATCAGTATAATATCTCCCTCTTTATATTTACTAATATTCTTTGTCTTGAAGTTGACTTTGATTATATAATAACTGCATCATGTTTCTCATGCATATTGTTTATATACCTTTTTACAACCTTTTACTTTTAGCTCACCTACACCCTTTATATTTAAAGGGTGTTTCTTGTAAACACTCTTAGCATATTGTTTGGTCTTATATTGTTAGCATTTAATATTCATGGTCTTACATTAATAACATTTAATATTATTCTTGGTATTGCTGGGTTTAAGTTTACCATCATATTTATTTTTCAATTTGCTTTTTTTTCCCTTTTGGATTAGGAATTTTTAGAATTCTATTTTTTATCCTTTATTAGTTTTTGTCTAAGTCTCTTTGTTAGTGTTAGTAGCTTAGTGCACTTGCAGTAACCACCATTCCATTCTTTCTATTAGTATTGTGACAAATTTTACTTTCACATATGTTGAAATGCCACAGTACAGCACAATGTTATTTTCTTTCTTCCAATAATCAAATATTATTTAAAGAATTAAGAGGTGAGGAACATGTATTTTATATTTAATCCACTTATTTGCCATTTCTAGGTCTCTTTATTCCTTCACATAGATTTATTCCTTCCTGTTGCAATCTGCTGTTGGTTCCTTTCAGCCTGAAGAAATATCTTAAACATTTCTGTGTTAGCAGGACAACTAGTGATGATTTTCTTAGTTTTGTTTATCTGAAAAGGTCCTTATTTTCTTTCTATTTTGAAGGGTATTTTCACTGGATATATCATTCTCGGTTGACAGAATTTTTTTTTTCAGCATTTTAAAGACATTATTCCATTGTCTCTGATTTGAAATATCTCTAACAAGAGATAAGCTGTCATTCTTGTCTTTGTTTCCCTACAAGTAAGAGTCTCTTTCCCTGTATCTTAGTCCATTCCCATCTCAGTGTATTGTTGTAAAGGAAAACCTGAGGCTGAGAAATTTATCAGAAAAGAGGTTTATTGGACTCGTGATTCTGATGGCTGGAAAGTTCAAGAATGGGCATCTGCACCTGGTGGGGCCTCCAGCTACTTCCACTCGTGGCAGAAGTTAAAGGTGTGTGCTGAGTCACATGGTGACAGAGGAAGCAAGAGAGATGGGGAGATGGCAGTTCTTTTAAACAATCGTCACCTTGGGGAACTGTCAGAGTGAGAACTCACTTACACCTGAGGGAGGACATTAACCTACTCATGAGGGATTCACCTCCATGACCGAAATACCACCCACTAGTCCCCACCTCCACAATTGGGGATCAAATTTTAACATGGGGTTTTGAGGGGACAAACATCCAAACCATAACATTCTAGTTCCTTTGAAGATTTTTCTCTTTGTCATGGATTCCAGCCATGAAAATATCATGTTCATTGATGTGATTTTCTTTGATTTTATTCTGATAGAGACGGGGGTTCATTGAGCTTCTTGAATCTGTGAGTTTATATCTTTTTATTTAATTCGAATAATTTTTCAGACATCAGTTCCTCAAATATTTTTTTCTGTATAATATTTTCCTCATCTTTTTCTGGGGTTTCTGTTCCACGTATTTTAGAATACTTGATGTTGAGTCATAGATCATGGCAGCTCTTTTCATTTCTCATGACAATACACCCCATCCTAATGTAATTATTGTAGAAAATGTAATGGTTGCATAGTGTTTAATAGTATGAATGTATAATAATTTACTTATTGTAATAAGCAGCTTCTGATTTAGATCCCCAAAATTTCTGCCTCCTGGTGGTCATACTCTTATGTAATTCCCTCCCCTCGAGTGTGGGCCAGACTGAGTAACTTGCTTCTCATGAATAGAACATGGAAAAATTAATGGGAAACCACTTCTGCAATTAGTTTATAAAAGACTGCCAGCATTCTCTCGCACTTGTACTCTTTCTTCTTGCTTGTTATGATGAAGCAAACTGCAATATGAAGAGGCTCATGTAGCAATAAACTCTGGCTCTTAAAACAGCCAGAGGGCAACCGAGACCCTTTGGACACAAGCGTGCAAGGAACTCAGTCCCGGCAGTGACCACGTGATTGAGCTTGGACACAGATCCCCCCCCACTGGAACCTTCAGAGGAAACCTCAGCTTCACCTGGCACCTGAGAGCAGTTCTGTGAGAGACCCTCATTTAGAGGAGCCAAACGAGCTGTGCCCAGACATCACAGATATTGTGATGTAATAACTGTTGTTGCATTAAGTCGCTAGATTTTGGAGTAATCTGTTACACAACCAAAGATAACTAGTACACTTTGCCTGTCTACTTCTTTTATGCTGTTATAAGTAATGCTGCACTGAATAGCTTGAAGCATAGAACTTCAAATTAATTTTGCAAATTAATTTCCATAAGTGGAACTGATGAGTCAAAAGGTATGAGCAGGGCCCAGTTTGGAAGTGCATATAAAAAAAATTTGAACTAATACAGAGAAGATTAATACACGGGTAACGTGCAAATTCAGGAAGTGTTCCATAAGCTTTTACAAAGGCTTCGAAGCAATTTGATGGAGGAAGGATAGTGTTTTCGACAAATGGTGTTCTGGATCTTGACTGCGGTGGTACATACATGAGCCCACACCTGTGATTAAATCGAACAGAAGTGCATACACACACCTACACACAGATGTGTGCCTGGGATCATGCTGTGGACGCGTCTTCAGGTTTCTCCAGGCGGACGAGCTCAGAACCGTTCCCAGACAGTGTTGCTGCGCTGGCTGGTTAGTCTTGAGCTGTCTGAATGGAAGTCGAGGATTTCTGCAGGGACCTTTTCTTCCACAGGTGTTCCGGCAGCATCATAAACAAGACGGAAGGGACAAGCTGCATCTGTCTGTTTGCAATAAAAAAAAAAAACAGAAAACCCTTAAGAACACACAAGATGGTACGGAGGCGCCACATCTGTCGCAGTGGGACCCGAGGCCGCCAGCAGTTTTATCTGGCTTCGTTTGTGCAGCTGGGAGGCGGCTCTGGCGGGAGGCGGCCGTGTTTGCCTGCAAGTCCCGGCAGCGCCGGGGCAATTAGAGCCCTGCCCAGCCCCACAGGATCAGGAGCGACACTCGCCCTTTCCAAGGGGCCTGGTGACCTCTTGCTGTCCCTCGATGATCAACTCAGCCTGGTGCACCACCTCTAGCGTACCCCTGCCCCCATCTTCGTGTTTCCATGAGCTTGAGAAATCGGTACAGGCCCTGGGAACCTGAGAGAGGATGATACAGGCAAAACGCAAAATACAAATTCTTTGTATTTTGACAATTGGCAATTTAAATGTAAGTTGGAATAAAAATGTCTTTGTTCTTGATTTTATGGTTCGGAAGTTCTAGATAAGTTCGCGGAAGCTGTGTTTTCCACCGTGGCCTGGGCCCCGGGCTCTGTGCTTCCCTCTGCCTGCTGGGTCTCCCAGCCCCGCGTGGCCCAGGGGTTGGTAAATGGCTCGCTCCGGGGGGCGGGTCCTCAACGTGGCTCCTTTTCGCATCCTCAGCCCCGGAAAAGGCCTGGCACAGTTTAGCCCTCGGGTTGTTCACGCACAGCAGCTCGCTCGTCAGTGAATCCAACTGTAGATTTCTAGAGGCCCCTCCATGTGGCCAGTCTATCATCGAGGTCTTCCATTTCCTCAAAGACCCGCGCTGGTGCGTCTGCGTGGCATGGGGACTCAGGGAAGTCCCACAGGGGGATGGACACAGTTGTTATTTATCACTTTTTAGAGTTTTGAGTCCCATATTGACTTCAAGTTACAAGGCTTACAAAGCAGGGTGGGTAATTGTAAAAATAAACAAATAAATAAATGAAAAAGTAAATCAGACTGTCATTGGGAGGTTGGGTGGACGTGTGGCTGTCACATCCTGCTTTGCCTTACCTGTCCCAGAAATAGTGTATCTTCCCTTCACAGGTCTTGGTCCTTCTACTTCCAAGCTTTGTTGTCAAACCTGAAAAGTGATTTCTTCTCATGGCTTCCCCTCGAGCAGCTTTGGGGACTTTGTGCACCCTCCATTTGTCTGCCCAGCTTCCTTCTGTCCCTGCACGCATTTTCGTGGGTGGTCCTTTTCAGCCTGGCACAGACTGCAAAACCTCTGGCACACGCTACGCTTTAAGGACACTGGTCCCAAACCAGAGTGTTCGTAGACACTGGTGTTGTCAAGGTGGTCGCATTGACCCGTCTCCATGGGGAGGGGAAAGACAGCACCTCCCCTCAGCTTTGAGTTGACTTTATTTTTGCTCTGCAAGACTGCAGAAGTCCGGACCCATGATGCCTATCTAAAAATCCAGCCGTATTGAAAGAAAGTCTCTGCTCTCTAAACGAGATTAGCTATCTCCCGATTTCGGTGTATAAATTGGCTCTCAATTTAAACTTCCTCCCCTGCAGTGCTCCTGCGTTACAAACCATCATCGCGTCAGGACAACATTGGGGAGAAGGAAAGCAACACAACAAAATACTTAATTTCATTAATCTGTTTAGCAATACCAATATAATGAGGCATAATATTGATTTTCTTACTTAGGATTTAAAATCTCTACTTCTTTTCACGGAATTAAATGCTTCAAACTGATATTCCACCTCTTTACAGTCGCATCTTTAATTTAGTTGTTATAATTAGGCATTAACGGGTGTCAGTAGGATAGCCAGTTAGAGCCCATTCTGTTCTGCTTGTCTTGGTTATCACGGTTTAGATGTAAAGTAAATTAGAATGAAAGACTATACAGTCCAATTACAGATAAAAGCAGCAAACTGCACTGTTGTAATTAGATGCCAGGACTATTTTTCTTAGATTTTGTATCTCTGAGGGCCCTTCTTAGAGCTCCTTGGCTGAAGCCACTGCTGGAAGATTTCAGAGCGGGTCTGAGTCTTTGCAGCCATGTTGTCTCTTCCGAAACTTGAATTTCCGGCTGGTCTTTTTACCTGGGAACCGTTCTTACCCGGAGCCCACGAGGACCTGCTGGGGCTTTTGTCCCTCGGGGCCAGGAGTCTATAGACACCCTGCCTTGCAATGGCTGGGCAGCTCAGGCAGACTGAGGTGCAAGGGTCAGTTTCTGCATGTGTCTGTCTCGTGCCCTTCCTCCTCCTCCTCCTCCTCCTCCTCATTGATGTCTAAACTTGGGTATTGTCCTGACTTTTTGGTGTGATCCAAAATCAAATTGATACTTTCAACTCTGGTCATGGAATTTCCTAGAAGGGATGATGTGCTAGGTGGTGACTTCCTGTAGGCGCTGCTTGTCTTTGAACAGAGAGAGCTGACCGGGGACCGCCAAATGTGGCCACTGGAGAGTGACTTGCAGGCAGCAGGACCCCATTCATTCATTGATTGTGCAGTTATGGGGTGCCCACCCTGCATGAGACTGCCCCTCAGTCACCAGCCTGGAGTTCCTTCCCCCCAGCAGGTGTGTGTCTGGGAACCCGTCTGTCCTCACGCCTCACTGTGTTTTAATATAATATAATTATGCTGCAGTGGGAGAAGCACCCCTGAGGACGGAAGCTCTGTGTCTGGGAGGCACAGAGCAGGGTACCCAGCCCACCCGGGAGGTGGGACATCTCCCCATCGACCCCCCACCCCAGGCTGCGATGCCTGAGCTGTTTCGAAGCATGGGTGGGACTGACTTAGGGGGTGGAGAAGTAGCAGGAAGGGACTTCCCGAGGAATATCGTGTTAAGTCAAAGGTGCAGAGGTCACCTCAGCTGGCCAGTGTGGTGGCATCGAACCGAAGGAGCAGGCAGGGCAGGATCTTGTGAGCTAAAGGAGATGATTCAGCTAAGACCTTTGTCGTGGGAGAAAGTCCGCAGGGACCTCCCTGCGCCGAAATAAACCCTCAGTCCTTGGTCCTATTGGCGTCCTGGTGCAGACTAACAAAAGCCAAAACCAAAAAGGAAATCGTATTCCCTGCAGATGTTTTCGGAGAGAGCCACTGTTGATTTAGGAGGATCCCTTTGTTCCCCTGATGAATTAATTTCCCAGAGATCATTTAAGGTGTGATCCAAGCATATATTTTCTTTTGCGACCAAACGGATCTGACCTCTTACTAATTTTGTCTACAATTAGTTTGGTGTAATTACCACCACTTACAATTCAGGCTGCTTTCACTAAAAAAAAATTATTGTTCACGGGGTCATAAAACTCCTTAAAAATTGCTTAATGAAAAATGGAGCCTTGGGAATGCTGCACGAGATAAGCCCGGCCACTAAATCCCGGACTCGCCGCGTGCGTGCCGTGGTGGTTTGTGCCGGAGGCGCATCAGCAGGGAAGCAGCCGTGCTTGGGAGGCATGCCCGCCTTTGTAGGTGCCCTCTCGGGGCCCCGGGCAAGGCTGGCAGGGCCCGAGGTCCCAACTCCAAGCACAGAATGCTCTGTCTTGAGCCCTGCTCTCCTGGCGGGTTGGAATGGGCGGATGCACCCCGAGTACAGAAACGAGGAGGGCTCAGTGCTGAGGATGAAGCACCGGCCTCCCGCCAGCTCCATCACTCGCAGGTAGATGCCGTCTGAGCTAAGCCACTGCGACAGGGCCCCGCAGGTAAGATGTGCACAGCCTGGTGGCACACAGCACGGTCACACTTCCCTCTTGGCCTCTTTCCCCACGGCAAACCGCCCCCCATGAGCTACCCTTCATTGTGTGGAGTACCATCAAGTCTTGGTTATCCCAAATGGACTAGGACCCCCTTCCCCCGCTCACTCTTCCCCTTCCCCTCATACCGGGCTGGACAAAGCGAAACCAACAGTCTTTGAATTCTCTCCAACAGCGCTCACCTGTGAAGCGTGACGAGTGCACTGGCCAGGTCTGCTCCTTTGTTCTGGGTGTGCACGCACATGTCCTCATGTTCTGGCTTGCACACCTGAGGCAACACAGCTTTGAATAGTAGTTTCGGGGCCGGAAAAAAGGGAACAGTGGGAGTGAGAAGACCCCGTTAGTGAAGAAGATGTGAGAGGAGAATGAGGATTGCAGACTGCGGGCTGCCGGGTGGTTGCTGAGGGTCCGCAGCGCTCGGTGTCTGAGCATGTGGCCGACAGCGTGAGCCCTCCCCTGGAAGGAGAACCTTCAGCTCCAGCCCCAGACACGAGCGATCCCAAGCCCACCGAGTAACCAGCTTTGCTGCTTCAGCCGAGAAAGCCTTGTTTCCACGTAGGAGGGGATGAGAAGTGGGAGCTAAGAGTCCAGTGAGCCCCTGTGTCCGAGAAGCAAACTCTGGGGGGATTTGGATCTGGGCGTTTGGGAAACCGCCTTTCCTCGGAGCACCGTCACACGTTCCCAGCCGGCACCGTGGTACCTGGAAGGAGATGGGAGTCCTGGTTCTCAGAACTCTGCAACCCAGCAGTGAAGATAACACAGAAACCACCAAACAGCACGGGAAAAAAGGAAGGGTCGCAGGGAGTGGCCCAGAAATGTGCTTTGTTTGTGTGTGTGTTTTTCAAGTCGACAAGTTTACATCAGGATTTGTGGTTCTACTGGAAAGCGTGGGAGACCCGGCCCTAGATGCCAGGGCTTGGTGCTTGGCTTTGCCCCGGCCCCGCTCTCTGCCTGCAGCGTCACGCCTCACGCCCGTCCTGATCTCCCTGGCCTGACGCCCCCCCTTCCCCTTGCAGGAATGTTTTCTCTGGGCAAACAACCGCCCCCTCTCTGTCCCACGCTCCTCATCTGAAAACGGAAGTGGTGGCAATGCTTCCTCAGGCCCGGGGCGTGGGACGGAATGAGGCAATGCTTGCAGAGACTTAGAGCGGTGTTCGGTGGAGAGAAAGCACTCAGGAAGCGTTGGCCATTATCATCTTTATGATATTTATAGAATTTTTAATTATAAAACTTTCACAATATGCATTTAATATGCAATAGCGATTAGCAGTAGTCCATTATTCCTGGTGAACCAATGCAGAAAGCTGCATGCAGCTCAACCCACAGGTTAAAATGTAAGATCCCAACTCGCATTCCACACCCTGCCAGCCGAGTGACGTGCAGTTATGCACGAGTGCTGAATATTGTCAGTCCATAAATGCACGGTCCATCCACAACTTTGTTGTCTCCTGCAACACTTTTTAAACGGCGAGAGATATTTGGCAAAGTAACCTACTAAAGTCTGCTGAACTTAAATCAAGAATATTTAATATTACATGTCGTTCCAAAATTCTGAGGCAAAATCTAATTTTATTCGGAATGGAATTCACAAGTGAGTCGTGCAAGGACAGAATAGTAGTGGCTGTCACTGGTGACTTCACCTCTGGTGCCCAGGACACCGAGAGACAACAGAGCCCGGCGCTTGAGTGTTTTGAGGGTGGATGGTGATAAACGGACGTCTCTTTTCATGTAACTTAAATCTGGGCATTCTCTCCAAAGGTAGGAGAACTTCTTCCAAATTATCTTTGCGAAGAAAATAGTTCTTTAGATGTTGTGTTTGCTTCTCTTAAGGGAACAACGTCTTTCGATAAGTAGAATTTATTCCCCCAAATTAGTGCTTAGATCTTGTCAAACTGCCCGATGTTCCGCAGCCACCTCATGTAGAATGTCGGTTTGGAAAGAACACGGCTTGTGAGACGAGACACGTATGAATCAAAGGATACAGTAGATTATGTTAGTGAATCAGCATTGATCAAGAACTTTGTGGGGTTTCAAAGCATCATATATTTTACCTTTGTTTAGAAACAAAGTGGCCTCAGCATTCTGTTGGTTTGAGGAGGGCTGGAAGAAGGCACCTGGGTGTGTGTTCACCTTCACTCCTGAAATTCCTGATTCATCCATCAGAATGCAAGGGGCAGCAAACTAGTCTTTGGTCAGGCAGTTCTGGGCATTGACACGTCTGGTGTTTTTGCAACTCGTACGTGGACAACAAGTGTTTATTGACCACCTACTATATGTCCAAGCCTGTTCTCAGTTCTGGGGAGATGGCAGTAAAAAGAGAGTCCTAGTCATCTTCCAACAAATATTTCTTGACGACCTGCCTATCACCCAAAACTGCTGTGCTAGGATACCGTGGGGCGATGAAGGCAGACAAAGCCTCTTCCCTCACGTGCTCATTCTCAAACGGAGAGATTGCCAGTAAAGGCATCACTAACGCAAGGTCAGCGGTGACAGGGCTGAAATCAAAGGCAGGTGAGTGCACAGGGAGCCTTGGGGGAGGGCAGATGACGACAGGGTGGCCTGGCTGAGAAGTCCCCGTTTGAGCGGAGTCCCGATCTGCAGGGGAAGTCTCCAGGCAGAGGGAAGCTTGGCAGCAGCTGGGGTGGCTGGACAGGGTGGGCAGGGCAGAGATGCGGGCAGATGGGGACAGAGGACAGGAGGCTCAGGTCACCGTGGGCCTCACAAGGCCTGCAAGGCGTTTGGACTGTATTTCACACGTGACGGGCAGCCCGCTGAGCAGGGCAGTACCATGATCTTTAGTTCTTTGCTGGATTTACAATCACAGGCCCGACGGGTTATGAAGTGAGAGCGTATTTTGGGGATCCCTTCTGCAAACAGGGGGAGCAACTGGAGTCAGCAGTGCCACTCCAGGGGGGCGAGGGACTGTCCCAAACCCAAGCACAGGCCGGGGGCCTCTCTTGAGGAAGATGATGGAAGCTTTCTTTGATCATGATGGAGAACAGGCCCAGAGAATGCAAGTACCGGCACACAAATGACACCAAACGAACCCTCGATTGGGTGATGACGGCACTTACACATCCAGTGTTTTTATTGTATATATTTAAAGTGTGCAGTGACGTTTTCACATTAATAGACCCAGTGAAATGATTCCTCCAGTTAGGCAAATTGACATACCCGTCTCTTTGCATAGTTACCTTTGTGTGTGTACAGTGAGAGCGTGTGAAATGTACTCTCAGCAAATTTCCAGTATACTCTACGGCATTATTAACTGTGGTCCCCAGGTTGTACGTCAGACCTCTGGACTTACGCCTTCCCCATAACTGCAACTGTGTTCCCTTCGACCAACATTTTCCCACCCCCTGCGCCGGTAACCACCGTTCCACCCTCTGCTTCTGTGTATTCGACTGTCAGATTCCACGCGCGAGTGAGAGCGAGCGGTACTTCCTCTCTTGTGTCGTTCAGCCTAACGACGTCACACTGTGACGGGCCTGAGGTTGTGCCTCTAAGAAGCTTGCAGTGTCCCTGTGGTTTCAGCTTGTCCCTGGGCAGCCAGCCCACAAACTGGTACTCGATTGCCAGTCCCAAGTGAGGTCTCTGGAAATCCCACCCTGGCCGTGTTCCTGGTTCTCTTAAGGCCGTGGGGCTGCCGAGACAGCTGGACTTGCTGGGGAGCCTCTGCGGTCTTTTGTCCCCTTCGTGGACAGAGAACAGTCGCCCGTGTCCAGCTCTGGGTCTCTCCGAGCACATGCTGGAATCAATGTGTTCCATCCCGTGCGGACCTGGGCAGCAGGGAGGTGTGGCTGGAGGCAAGGAGCGCCCCACAGTTGGCTTCTCCCCCCGGGATTCCTTCCAGCCCCTCCTTTGCCCAGTGAGCGCGGGCCACTCGGACGGGAGCTGGAACAGAGGTGGCCAGGAAATCCATCTGCTGCTTCTGGGAGCCGTGTTGCTCTCCCCAGCCTGGGGGGCTGTGCCCCGGCCCCGCCCCGTGTGCCCTCCTCAGCAAGCCTGGCCGCCACTGCGTCGCCAAGGCGTCAGCGAGCTGGCGATTTCCCGTTCCTCCGTCGTTAGCAGATGCAAACCACCGCGGGGATGCTGACCGCAGGCCCCTGCGCGCCCCGCGTCCCTGTTATTACGGCAAACTTCGGAGTAGTAAATAAAAGGAACAAACAAAATAAAAACACGAAATGAAAAAATAATTAAAACAATAACTATTCCATTCATTCCGAGCACATCATCCAAGATTGCATTAGAAAAAACTACAATGAAAACATGCTTTTAATCTGATAGTAAAAAAGCCCAATAAAATAAAAATGAGCTCCATTAATGAAAATAATGGCTCTTACCCCAGCCGGTTAAAATGCTGAGCTTATATGTTTTGGGGTTTGGGGGAGCTGAGGACTGATTTCTCTCTTTTTTTCCCCCCACAGCTAGTGATAGATTTGCTTTTGTTACATACTCGAGATGGCCCTCGCTAATTAGTGGTGCTCAATATGGAATCTTACCTTTTGTGACGAAGCCCAAAGAAATTGTGTAGGAAGACAACCGATTCCTGGGGAAATGGGAGAAAGGGAAATCGTGCTCTATTTAAGAATCGGACTTCAGAAAGGAACTCAAGTGTGTGTGTGTGTGTCTCTCTCTCTCTCTCTCTCTCTCTCTCCACCTCCTTCTTTCTCCCCTCCTCATTACTTCAATTTCCTTTTGTCCCTTTTAGGAAATGACTTTAATTTTCTTGCAGATGACAGGTAAGCCCCATCTCAGACTCTTTTTGGACGAAATGGGGGTATAAACGGATAAGTCCAGGAGACCTCGGCAAGACCCTTCCTTCTATTTCTGTGGCAGCGTCCAGGGCGTCTCAAAGGGCCTCCTCGCCGTGGCCTTCCCCTGGGGCATTTTCCCCATCCCTTCCTGGCGTGTATTACAGACTGCAGTTTGTAACTACATGTGTGTTTACCTGCTTAATTCTGAATCCTTCGAGTGCGGCTGCAGTAGGCGGAATAACTCCATTCACCGTCCATGTTTGACCTCTGAGGACTCTGCTCAGAGCCAACCTCAGCAAACCGAGGACAAAACTCACCCACACAGACCCACTGTCCATTTAATCAGCTGCTCTGCCGCCTGCCCGGGTCCTGATGCTGCTGCTACAAGTACAGGACCTATTTGTTCCAATGAATATTAACATTGTAATTTAGTACCTAATTACGCTTCGCTAGTCAGAACTGGAGATACGGTATTAAAACCCTTGCACGCTCTTTGGCTATCAGCATGTACCTTTGGCCATATCCTGGAATTGCTGGAGATTTCTGTAATATACCATCTTTGTGCCCGTATTTCTCCCTTTTTCCCATCCTCCCTCGTCGCTTGCAGATTTACTCACTACCGCCGCAGGTCGCGGTGAGCACGCAGGGGCGCTTGAATGAAACAGGAAACGTGTGCATGGCTGGTGCTCCCAACGGCTTCCTCTTTTCTCTCGTGTTAGTACGGACCCCAGAGCACAAGAGCTTAGGTTCTAGGATTCCACCGCAAGAAAACTTGCCTGCCTTCAGGCATTGTGCTTGGCACGTAATAAGTGCTCAGTAAAGTTTTACTTAATTAATGCTTCTTACCCCAGGCCAGCCGTCCTTAATCCTGGATACATAGTAGAAAACTTGCATTTTTTTTTTTTTTAACTGATGCCTGGGCTCATGTCTGTGCCTCTGTGGATGGTTCTAGCAGGCAGGAACAAGTTTTTCTTTTAACATTACCCAGCAGCTCTAACACCAGGTCACGTGAGAAAAACTTTGCCTAAGCGGATCTGGGTTCGAGGCGCCCCATGCAGGAACCTTTGCACGGCTCCAGCTGTTCTCCCCGGGGCCGCGCATCACAATCGCCTGGTGAACCTCCCCAAAATGCAGTTTGCAGGGTCCGGACTCCGGAGATTCTGGCCCCACGACTCCCTCAGGTGACTCAGGCAGCTCTAGGCTGGAGTGCGACGCTGACGAGTTGAGTTTGTCCCCCTGGGCTACAGGGGCATTCACCTCGGGTGCTGGTTTGTCAACTTGGGCCTCTAGGGCCATAGGACGTTACATGGGTGTCCCCACATCCCCTTCTCCTTCCCAGACGTGTTGGGACCCCAAGTTAAATTTTCTTTCATTAGGACCCAGTTTAGGGTCTGCCAGGTACCTAGTTTATGGTGGCAGCAGGTGATAATAACTGGGGCCAGCATCCCCACATCGGTGTCACTGGTGTGCAGGGGGCAGGTGAGAGACTGTCCTTGCAGACCTCACCACTGGAAAGAAAGAAAAACGAAACGAAATAAAATAAATCAAATCAAATCCCATGCAGCTGTGGACATGGTGCCTCCGGAGGGCCGTCCCTGCGGTGAGGGGCAGGCAGCCCCGTCTGCCCTGAGAACAGCCACCCACGGAGCATTGCTCAGGCCCCTCCCTGTCCTGAGCACCATCATGCAACTGAAGGACAGTGATTTGGAGCTTTGGTCTTTGGGTTTGGGGGAAAATGCCCCCCACCTTCCACCTCCTGTAGCCCATTCTATTTGTTTTTGTAGGAGCCTTTCCTTACTGGGTTAAATCGTAGGGGGGACGCTCACCAGGAAGGAGGTGGTGTGGTCCCCAGGGAAGCGCTGGGGAAGGAGAAGGGACATCTGGGCTTGTCATTAACAGTGACCACGTCACATCACGCTTGCTCGTCCCCAGCAACTGTGTGCCTCTAGGAGCCTGTGACTTTTCGGTCAGCACCTCTTTGTCTAGGTAACATAGAAATGCCAGGATCAATACTACTTTCTTGGGAATGTCTTCTCCAGCTCTTGGCCTGGGTTTTCCCTTAAAGGGCAGAGAGTTTAGTCTCAGGGGAAGAATTTTGGTTGAGCCGTAAGAGCAACATGGGTCTGAAGCCTGGCT
>CAUYSK010057928.1:0-38790 GCA_963575035.1 Avahi laniger
GCTTTCATATATGCCAACAGAAGTCATACCGAGAACCAAATCAAAGATTCAATCCCCTTCACAATAGCAACAAAGAAAATAAAGTACCTAGGAATATATTTAACTAAGGAAGTAAAAGACCTCTACAGAGAGAATTATGAGACATTGAGGAAGGAAATAGCAGAAGATGTAAACAGGTGGAAAACCATACCATGCTCGTGGATTGGCAGAATCAACATTGTTAAAATGGCTATACTACTCAAAGTGATCTACAGATTCAATGCAATTCCTATTAAAATACCAGCATCATTCTTCACAGATGTAGAAAAATTAATTTTATGTTTCGTATGGAACCAGAGAAGACCCCGCATAGCAAAAACAATTCTAAGTAATAAAAATAAAATAGGAGGCATCAAACTACCAGACTTCAAACTCCATTACAAAGCTGTAATATTAAAATCAGCTTGGTACTAGATTTGTTTTCTTTAAAGTACAAAGTAAAACACTCTTTTTACCCATATGTAAAAATAAGAACAGAGAAAAATAAAATTCTAATCAACAGATACTATAGACAATAAAAGGTCAATCTCAAATCTCTGTTACTGAGACAACTAGCAAATCCTGACTTAACTGGTTCTCTTGCAACCTCATCAAAGAGTGGCCCTGGTTCCCCCATGCTCCCCACATCCCCAGGGATGGCATTGCCGTTCTCTTTGCTTCCATTGCCATTTTCAGACCAAAGCTCTCTCTTTATCATGTACGAAAATCTTTGTCTTTTGAGACAACACCATCTAGCTATATCATCCTTCCCCTCCATTTCGGTGCTATCTGTTGACCACTGTCCCACTCTTTTCATCAGGACTCTAGCTCCAAGCTGTTTTACCACTTCAAATCCTGATATCATTTAGAGAGACTTCAACGTCCCTTTCTATATTCTTCCTACTACTTTAGCCTGATGGTTCCTTAACCTTTTTAACTACAGTGAATTTTTTTTTTTACAAGCTCTGCTTTAGCCACATACTCCTCTGGCCACATCTGAATATTGCCTTGAGGCAAAACTGCTGTAAAAACAGAAATTCAAACATCTCACTAGTGGACCCCAATGTACCTCCAGCTCTCTCATTCCTTTTTCTGACAATGCTTATCCTCTAACCTACAGTCATTCAACCCCTCTCTTCATCTCAGTGCACAACTCGTCTCTCATTTAACTTCCTTCTATCTCATCTGGACACTATGGTCCTTACCTCTACTTCTCTTTTCCCAGGGCTGTCAATAACTTTTTCCTTTTATCATTGAATCACATCTTCTCTGCTAAATTCCAGTCCTGAAGCAATCTAAGCACTTTCCTTCTCTACTGTTGTATCCAAGCAACCAAGTGCTACAAAAGGAGAAAACTGCACAACCATGTAGAGAAAGACCACCACAAATCCCATCTAACAGGGCTTCAGTGCAGCTTAAAAATTCTTCTCATCAACAGCTTTTCCCATTATTCTCAGGAACAATTCCAAACCTCAGTTCTGAATCCTCACCACAACCTCCCCTTTCCTTTAAGTAGATTGCATCATATCCTACTTATTGGAGAAAAATCAGTAGGAACTTCCACGACTTTCTGCCTCAAATTCTACACATTTACCTGCATATGTAGCTATCCTTAAATCCTTTCCTCCTGACATCTCAGTGGAAAGAAGTATTCCTTCTCCTATTCAATGCTTATTTCATCCTCTCCTGCTTCTTCCAAGGCCTTGGTTTTCCCTCCCACTGTCTCTTTCTCTTTAGCGTATGAATTTATTCAAATATCTCCACCTTGAAAACAACTACAACAAATCAACATCGATAATTCCCTGGGCTCTAATTTCCCCTCTAATTTTCTCTGTCCTTACCTTCTTTCAAAGGTAACTTTATTTTTAAAAAAATAGGCTCTCTCCACATCCTCAAAACCAATTCTCTCCTTAATGTACAGTAATTTGGCTTCTATTGCAACTGCTACTACCACAAATGCCACCGATGACTTCCTCATTCCAAGGGTCATTGGGACATTTTAATTATGAGTGTACTTAACCTGTCTGGTCATTTACAACTAATCAAAACATGCCCATTCTCTTGTGAAACTCTCTTTACATCTCTCTAGCTATTAGTTTCTTTCATGGGCTCTTCCTCTTATGGTGTACTCCATAGTTTCATCTTTGAGTCATTTTTCAATCAACATATTCTCATTTGATCAATATCCTATCCAAGGTTTTTCTTATTAGCACCAGATCCATGCTTTCAACTGCATATGAAACATCTTCACCTTAAGAAGCAACAAGCATCTCCATCTTAAAATTTCCAAATGTAATTTTCCCATATTTTATCTCAAACTCAATCCTCCTTTTCCAGTATTTCCTGTCTTTGTATTAGCACAATCATAAACTCAATCACCCAAGTCAAAAATCTTGATATCATTCTGATCAAAACTCCCCCATTTTCTTCTAATCGGTTATAATCTAATGGGTTATAAAGAGAACTAATTTGTTCCCTCTTCTTCATTCCCATTACTTTTAAGTGAAGACCTCTGCATTTGTCATCTGGACTAACAATAGCTCCCTAAATGTTCTGTTCGCCTTACTTCTCCCCTTCCTAATCTATTCTCCAGAGTGTTCAAAGTAATCTTTCTAAAGCCCAAAAATGATCATGTCATTTAACTGCTCAAAATCTGTCAGTGCCTGTGGGTCATTGCAGAGTAACTTCACACTTCATAGTGTGGAATGTAAAGTCCGTGTACTAGTCTTATCCATATGTCTATTTCTCAGAACTTGCAGACCTTTATATGCACTTGGGAAGTTCTTGAATTGTTTTCTTAAAAGAAGATATAATCATTTCACCGAATATATTTCTTTCAAAGGACATCAACAATGGGAAGATGCCAGATTTTCCAGGTCAACATGTGATCCATTTCATCATTCATGGATCCCAAAGTCAAGGACACAAAATCGTCTTAATTTTTTTAGCAGGTGAATGAATAGAAACAAGACACCAAGCTTCAGGGATAGAAGTGAGACACATTTCATGCTTCCAGCATTGTTTGTCTTTGAAGATACTTGTAAAAATATTATGGTGAGATCTCTGGCACTTTTTCTTCTCTGAGGGATGTGAAGGTTAGCACTAAGAAAGCTGAACTTAAAACAACATAGATTTGATATAAACTACGTTAAGAAGGCAGTGACTATTTGGAATGCACTGAATTTTGGAAATTAGTGTTGATGAATAAGGCATTCTTCTAGAAACCGAAAGAAAGAGGACTGACATTACAGTCATATATACCTGAGTTTGAATCTTGGCAGCTGCTCACTAGTTGTGTGACTTTACACAAATTATTTAACCACTCCAAACTAGAATTATCTGCAATATGGAGATAATATACTGTTTTCATCACAGGATTGTTATGATAATTAGAAGATGAAACCATATGTGTAAGGAACTACCTGACACATAGTACAGATCCAAAAAGATTCCCATACCTTCACTATTATATTATCTTAAACTTGACTACTATCTTCAATGACTTTTGTAAATCTGTAGAAACAAGGAAATGAAGATATCATGGAGAAACAGCATATGATTGCATTGAAAGAGCTAAGGACTATAGGCCTGATATAAACTTATAAGAAACATTTTTAAGATACTAAGGGAGCAAATCCACTGTTCAGCACATTTTAAGTCTCTCACAAATTCTTTTTTAATGAAAAAAAGGGATAGGGGGAGGAAAGAAGCAAGGGACCAGCCCAATTAAATAGCCCCAGGTGGGTAGGCCATCAGTGAGCAGAATATTTTACATTGTTTCTTAACAGTGCCCACATTCTCACCTTCTGAGATCTGACTATACCTCCATATTTCCAATACTGTCTCCTTCTCTGAATTATGCCTTCCAGGACCTTCTTGTTAGGTTATTTGCCCCGTTATCTGCCCTGAAAACCTACCAATTTCCTTGCCTTTTAGAGCAAAAACGAGACTCACCTCTGACTTCTATTTCTGTCCAGTTCTGGTGCCTCCTAAGGCAATAACTGTGAGCATGACACAGAAGTGAAGTAACTACTTTTTCTTTTTGAATTTACCCTTAATCCATGCTCTCACCGTTTCGGTCATTGCTATTAAACAACTGAAACACATAAAAGAATATGAATGATAGATCAATGATAGATGATAGATAGATAGATAGATAGATAGATAGATAGATAGATAGAGTTTAATGGGATGAAATGGAAATACAGGAGTGTATCTAGGAAAAGTATGTCCCCCAAAGCTTTCAGGCATAAGCCTTTGTAAGGCATGTCTGGATGGTAGATTTGGTGAACCACAGAACTGTTCCAGTCAGATTGGAATTGGTAGGCATTACCAGGAGTGCACAGAAACTGTGGATGTTCTAACAGCCACAGTGCCAGAGATGGAGGTCTTAGCAAATTTTGACATTAGGCTTCCCATTTTTACCTTCTATTTCCTCACCAGGCAACACCCAACCACAAACAACTAGTGTGGTTATCAAGTTTAGCTTCTCTAGGCTGTGGTCCCTAGAATATCAAGCCTATTCTCATTCCAGAGTAATTTGGTCTCCATATTCATACTACTGGGTGCTGGTGTGTTTGGGAAAAGATTGTCAAGGCAACTTGGGATGGGGAAGAGGAAAGAAACTGAGCAGAACAACACATTAAAATCAGCAAACAGAGCTACCCACCCAAAGAGCAGCAGAGGGGCCTCCATTTCCAAATTGTCTTCTGCATGCCCATGTGATATGTTTCTGAGAGGTAAGCCTTGGTCTCTACAAAACATAAATTGGAAAATAAAGGAAACAAATGAAACTAATTTTCCTTGTGGACAAGCAGCAAGACTCTCTTGTCCTAGGCCTCCTTGTGGGCTTTACATCCTCTTTCAGAAGGGTTCTAGTAGAAGTGAACAACTTCAAAGAAAATGTTGTTGGATCCTTTGGCTTTGGCACGTTGAATGATGTGCTCCTAATTTCATTCCTCATTTTCTTTTTTGTCAATGTTTGATATTATTGGCCCCTCTTTCCTGAATTCTCTCCTTCCCTGGCACCCATAGTGACATCCTTACCAGGATTACCTTTTACCTTTCTGGTCACTGACACTCTCTTTTGAAGCTCCTCTTTCTCCACCTGTTCCTTGAATGTTGGTGTTTCTTGGGGTTCTATCCCTGTCCTGCTCCCCTTTTTCACTCCAAATAATTTCTGAGGATAATCTTGTCCATTCTCATGGATTCATCTACCATCTTTCTATGGTTTGATTTCCATTTCCCCAATCGAGAACTCTTTCCCAAGATTTAAATGAGCATACATAACTGCCTAGTGGACACCCTTGTGTGGAAGTTTCAAATGCATCTCAAATTCAACATATCGAAAACTAAATTCATTATCTTTTCCTTCTTCTGTGTTCCCCATCTCAATGGATGGCACAATTATGCATCTAGTTGTTCATGACACTCCCTGTCCCTCACACATCATATCCAATAACCAAATCTGGCAGTAAATATTAAACAAAGGTATCCATCTATCTAATAACTGGGCTTTATCCAAATATTGGTTGACAAGTACTTCTATTAAGTATTGATTGCTTCAACTCAGCTTAATTATAAAATAAGCTATCGTTCAAGTATCTATTATGTAGCAGGAGCTGTGCTAGGTACTTTACATTGATCCCCTCATTTGATCTTCACAATAACCCTGAAAAGTAAATCCATTTTACAGATGAAGAAAATGGAGTCCAGAGAGGACTTTTGGCAGAGTACCCTTTAAATATTTAATCTTCCTAAACCTGAAGTCAAAGGGATACCTAAAGTCAAAGTCAAATACTTTCTGGAATCAGATAAATTGTCATCTGAATGCTAATGTGGACACGGAATTACCTGCATGATCTTAAAAAAGAAATTGACCTCTCTGGACTTCTAGAAGCCCAGAGTGAAGAAGAGATTCTTGATTATCTTTGCTTCTTGCTCCTCAGGCTTCTAGAAGTCCTACTCACCTTGACGTTAACACAGAGGCAATAGCCAGGGGAGCTTGCTAGCAGGTTGCCATTCTTCTTAGAAAATGCCTTTGTATTTTTTACCTAAAGTTTACCTTTAAAATTCAGATGCCACTTGGCAGCTTCCTCCAGGAGTCCCTTTGAAGAGCCACTAAAAGAAGGAAAAAAGGAAAGGGGAAGAGGGACCTTTTCAAGGTACAAAATCACAATGCTTCCTTATTTTCCCCTCCCTAACTTGAGCAGCACCACTGGAGATGGTGCTGTGGCCTAATCAAAGTTACCTAAGGCCTAAGGACCATGCTCCAAGGAAGTCTGAAGCACACTCAGCCTCCCTAGCATCTCTAGGGAAGTAGCTCTATCAAACACCACACCAAGTTAGTGCTGAAAAGAGCCTTGAATATTTCCTAGTCCATTCCTATCCTTTGAGCCATAAGGAAACATGGACCCAGAAATGGGAAGGAATTTGTTCAAGGTCATACAACTATCTAGGAGCAACTTTTATACCAGAATCCAATTTTATTGACTCAGATTCAATGCATGCTTATATAACTACCAGGTTTGGAGTGGCACTAACTTATCTCTGATCATTGCAACATTGTAATTATCTACAAGGTAGATATTAATGTAATCCATAAGAGTCAAATAATTTGCCAAAAGCTGCTACTATGTGAAAAAGTTGAGCTTTGAAATGAGGTCTGTCTGCTTATGAGATGCGTTCTTTTCCCACTGTGCTTTGTTGCCTCTCACTTGGTGGTGAATTAGTTAATGCAACTACTTAGCAAATAGTAGTTTTTCAAGCCAAGTAATCTGCTCGGGCTGTTGTTTCACCCAGAGAGAAGGTGATTGTCCCATTCTGAAATCCTGCAGAAACAACCTTTGTGCTGAATGCTTTCTTTCATCAGATCAGTAAAGCTCCCTCTCATAAGCCATTGCCTGGGCCTTGGAAACAATTCTGACAGAGTGAATTTCTCACCACAGAAGGCTTCCTTACCGAGAGATTTAACGTATAGGAGAAGTGTCTGTAACTTGCAAGAAAATGCATACACTATTGACAGTTTATGATACAAATTCCACAGGCTAATGACAACATTTTCAGGAGCTTTCTGGAAACACTTGGTAGTTATACTACTTGTGGGGAAAAACAAGGGGATGAGAAGGTGATGCAGGGACTACTCAAGCTTTTTTTTTTTCTTTCACCATTCTATGCTCCATTCCTGTGCCTGTGTGTGACTGGGTCTTCTCCTTTGACCACTCCTTTGACCACTCAAATGGAAGGAGTGTGTTTCCACAATTAGAACTATACAGATACTTGCTTCTCATGAAGCACGAATTTGCAGCCATTGTTTTTCCTTCTTATTCAGGCAAACGGTGGACAAACATGAGGCAGACATGAGGCAAATATGAACTATTTACACAGGAGAAGGGAATACAGTAACAGAGTTTGGAGAGTGTGAAAACAACTGTTGCCTTCTACAGGCCTTGCGAGTTTATGAAGGTGCCTGTACATGGTTCATAAAGCTGCCTCCAGGAAAAAGTATAACTAGGAGGTTTTCAGAGATTCAGCCCTCAATGTCCTCTCCACTCCTCCCTCCTCACAACCCCAGCTGCACAGTGACATTTAGAAACAACCTCCCACTCCCACCAGAATATACATACTCACTGACACTTTGGATTACTTGCTGACGTAGCAGCCCAATCTCAAGCTGCAGGAGCCTAGGAGTGCTCTACTCCTTCTGAGAGCTGCTTCCCTTCCAGCTCCAAGGTCAGAGGAAGGGCAAGTTCATATTTCATGGGTCTTGAAATCTGAATGGCAGTAGATACATAGCGAAAGTGTGTCACTTACAGTCTTAATGCTATAGCTATAGGATCTCAAGAAGCAAAAAGGCTTGCTCCTAGGCACTGCTGAGAACTATCTGAATCCTGGGATAAAAAGGAGGGAGTCCATCATAGGGAGGCAACCATGGCCCCCTTCGGAGTAGGAGCAGGAGAAAAGACAAATGTGGGCTCAAAATATACCCAAGAATGCCTGGGCTTTGGAAGAAGACACAGTGAGTGAGTGTCTGTATCAAGTGTTCAAGCTATTAATATTATGCACTAACTATGTGACTTAGGCAAGTTATTTAACTTTTATTGTTTTTTTAACCTAAGGAAACTCAGTTTCTCTAACTATAAAATTAGAAAAATAATATCTACTTTGCAATGTTGTTTTAAGGAAGTGTGGTAAATGTGGTAAGGTATATGACAATTTCTATCAATGAATTTAATATATGCTAGCTTATTTCTCTTTGAATATACAGACTTGTATCGATTCAATTTGTTTAGCAATCACCAAAGTACAGTGGATAGATTATGAACTTTGAAGTAATATAAAACCAGCTTTGAAGTCTACCTCCACCCCTTTTGGAGACATTCAAGCTGGGATGGAATTCTAACTCCATACCTTTCTAACCTTGGTTTGGTCATCTTTAAAAATATGATTATACCAGTACCACAGAGTAGTTGTAAGGTAGGATTAAGTGAGATAATGTACAGTAAAGTCTAAATACAGTTCTGGACACATAATAGGCACTCAAAAATATTAACCCCTCTTCCTTTCTCATCCTCCAAAGCCTATGGCAGCCTGAATGATTGGTCAAAATAGATTGGGCCCTTGTAAAAGGCACTAGACAGCCTGTACGTGCTAAAAATAATGTATTTTGTGCTTTATGTGTAAAAATATTCCAAAGAGTCAATCCTAAGTCATGCAAGTTCACTCCATTTATTTCTGTGTTCCATAGTCCATGTCTACAGTATCCCCAGAGCATTATTCATCTTTCAGGGAACAGGACCACCAGCCCTCCTTCTACTGCAATGGATTACTCACATCTATCAGATCACTCCCTTTCCTTGCGATCCTATAGCTATGGCAATCATACATATCCATTTCTCTTAGAATAGATCCAACTTCAAGTATTTTATCCTATGTCCCCATAAATCACTGAAAAGTCCTGGCAATTACAATACTTTATCTTGCAAAATATGTCTCCTTTCTCTGTCACTCACATCCAGAAGTAGTATAAAAGTCATTTGATAGGTCTTAGGACCTGATTGTTAATTCAGAAATTATGGCCACTGTCCCCAGATTTCTTTAAAGTATGTACCACACAATGTAACACTTTCCCACTCACTCATTATTTCACATAACAAGCATTTATTGAGCACCCACTATTTGCCAGGTAAGTGGTGCCACATGTGTAAATGTGTTATACAGGAGAAGCATATGCAGAAGACAAATTATAATACGAGATGACAGAGAGGAAAATGGAATTATATAGAAGGTGTTATGGTAGCCAAGAGTAGAGAACTAATTCTGCCTGAGAATAATAAGGAAGACATAACTAGAGGAAAGGACATTTGGACTTGGACTTAAATGATAAATATAAATATTAGATAAATGATAAATATCTACAATTTTTTTTAAATAAATACTGTTGGGGAGTTGTGTTGGGAGGTATTCCATTCAATATTTGACTTCCATTTTGACAGCTCATATAATATTTCACATAATACTTCAGTTTCTGTAGAAATCTATGAAAAATAAATTTCCCCATTATAATAAATCTTCCCTCACACTTTTCTGTCACAAAAAAAGGAACTTATAATACCTAATGTTTGTGCTCATCTGGTAGCAGAAATTGTACTCCTATTAGTAAAGGCCCTTTTCAAACCTACTCACAAAGCATGAGTTTTAAGAAAGACATATAGTATATACATGCCCACACATAGACATGCATATATCTATAACATGATGTGTAAGTCTATGAATATGTGCACATACTAAACACAAATACACACACACACATACACACACACACACACACACACACACACACACTCAGTAAGCTCTATGTGCAGAAAAATAATTGGCAGCCAGAACTGCTTGAGTACAGGGTTTGAGTTGGGGCTTAAAAAACATAGAAGTTGATTGTTAAAATGCTGGTTTGAATTTTTAAAAATTAGCTAAAGACAATTACATTCATTAAAACAGTTTTGATGCCTTTGAACTATGTGACTTTATAAAAAGTATTAATTTCATTGCTTTTTAATTCACTGTCTGTTAATTCAATAAAGATGGCCATTTTTATTAGCCTTAATTGTCATGCCCTATTTTTTACCTTAGTAAAAAGGTTTCTTCATTTGCCTTTTTTTTTTATACTGTAGCCTCAGCCCCAGCTTGCTGCATAGAAAAGGCATGCCATTTGTCACAGAGGGCCAGGCAAGCCAGAGTGAACAGCTCATTGAAATCCATCTCAGCTTGTGAGAACAGCTAATCCCCAGGCATGCCCTGCTTTAGAGGGAGGTGTGTCAGACACTCCCTATATTAAGGCTTAAACACGAAGCCAAAAATGCCCCAGAACAAACCAAATCTGTGAACAGAAACATAACTGCAAATGTTTTAGCAGGGAACAGACTGGTAAATTAACACTGGAATAAGAAGTCATCATGACCAACCAGATACCACTGTTGGTTTTGCAATTTTCATTTTTCTGTTCTTGAGATGAGTCTGAGAGAAAGTTGGGGGACTTTGGTCAGCAACTAGGTAACTCCTGGTCAGTATTCAAAAGCCAAGCACCTTCGCCAGTCTGCAGAGACAGCCAATATGTAAGGTGAGAAAAAGCTCCCAAAATACATCCAGCTCTGCTTAACCAAGGAGGGATTTGTCTGTCCTTCAAGCCCTGGGCAACTCACAATTCACCTTTGTTAAGAAACAGGCAACTATACATTTTCCATATACATTCCAACTAGCCACTACTCATTTGCATCTCCTCCTCCAAATCCAGCCATCCCAGTTCCTCTGAGGTTAGCTGACCAGCAGCTGAGAAGAAACCTTTTCTCTATGAATGTATAATTGGTCATTGATGAACAAACAGGCACTCACTCAGTCTACCTGATCTAGGAAAAAAATCCCTGACCACCATCCCAGATGGCCATGTTGGTCAACACAATCTCCATATAATTTATAAGGTATTAAATATCAAAAATAATGGATCTTTTCAGTTAGCATCTTGGCAGATGATGATAGTAGTACATTTTATTTGAGAAGCCAGCACAGACTTCTTCCAGTAAAATTACAAACAAAAAACTGTGAGCATTGGCCCCAGATCCTCCTAGAAAAAAGGTACCATTATACTCTATTACAGTTAAAGCTATGTATGTACCTCCTGGATGCCATCCAATCACATAGCACTTTTCCCTCCCTTCATGCTCACTTTTACTTTTTTTTTTTTTCCTTTTTAGTAAAAATATGTTCTCTCAATGGCTAGACAGTGGCTTCTAGTAAAGAAATAGACTGCAAATCAACCAGGGGAATGTGTGCTGAAAGAAATGGAGATTTTTCAGAATTACCAGTAATAAGATATTTCTCTGTGGTCAACTTTATGTGCTATGCGACATGCCATATGGTCTGAAGACTCCAGTCTAATGTAAAACTCAGAAGGGCCAAGAAGTACCAGAGAGCACAAATTAAATGAGGAGAAACTGCAAAAGGAAAAGTAGAGTTATTTACTTGAGACCTGAATACAGCTTAAGAGTTTTAAATATGTTCAAGGTTTGTCTTCTTTCTTTGAGCTCTTCTTTGAACATTTGGATATTTGGAAACCCCTATATTCTGCACACACACAAAAAAAAACCCAAAGTAAAAAAGATAGGGTGAAGAAAGTAGACTGTTTAGGAAATTAGGTATATAATCTGCCTCTTATATTCTAAAATGAATACATTTTGCTCTTGAATGTTCAGGCTCTGACAAAAGTCAGCATAAAGCAATTGGAAAAGATGTTGCACTTTGGGGTAAAGAGAAGACTCAAGGGGTAAATTGAGAGGTAGTAGAGTATAGAGCTAGAGCCCTAAAGCCATACAGACCTCGTTTCCCATCCAAGATCTGCCACCTTGATTCAGTGAGCAAACATTACTTGAGTGTCTACTGTATACTATACATTGTACTGAAAAAGAAACATGTGGTTACTGCCCTCATGGAGCTTACTTTTTATAGGTGGTGATGTTGATAGCTCTGAATGAAAAAGAAGAATATCAGAGAGTACCATAAAGAAAATTAAAATAAGGTAATATGATAAGAGTAATTGTGTGCCTCCTGCAGATTGGATGATCAAAGAAGGCCTTTCTGAAGAGGTGGCATTTGAATTTGAATGATGAGAAGGAGCCAGCTACATGAAAACCTGATGGAAAAAAATATTCTAAGAGGAGGGAACAGGAAAGGCAAAGATCCTAACACTAGAATGAGCTTCCCTTAACAAAGGAACAGAAAGAAGACTAGTGTACCTGGAGTTCAAATGCGAAGGAAACAGTAGTAAGAGATGATGTTGGGCAATAGGTAAGGGCAAGATCATGGGGTCCTTACGTTAGTTAGGTGTTAGATTTCATAGCAAGACCCCCCTTCCAGTAATGAGACTTTGGGCAAATTCTTTCACCCTGTGTCTCATATCCTTCACTTGTAAAGTGGAGATAATAACAGTACCTACATCGTAAGATTGTTGTAAAGATTAAAAGAGCTGATGTATATAAAGCACAGTGCCTAACACAGAGTAAGCATTCAATATGTTACTTGTTGTTATTATATATTAGGAAAACTCTCTCTATGGCTTATGAGGGCTTATAACCAGATAGTCTGTGTTCAACTGTTGGTTCTGCCACTTATGATGGTGCATTCACAGACAAGTTACTTAGGCTTCCTAAGCCCCAGTTTTGTCATCAATAACAATAAAAATATTAATAAATGCTTTTTCACATGATTAATATGTATCAGGAAGTATAACACAAAATACTATGGACTCATATTGAGGATTTAAAAATGTATTAACATCATTATTGTTTTTTTATTCAAATCTTTTCTGGCTTCATGTATAAGTGGAATTAGGCAGCAATTCTATGGAATATTTTCAAAGGAACTTGGAAGGATTTATTATACCCTAAAGCCTTTCTCTTCTTCTCCTTAATGGCTGAAATTCAACCATTGAATGTGTGTACCTTGTTCTTAAGACTCATAGTTCTGGATGGATATAGCAGTACCGGTTAAGAATACAGAATTGAGATCAAATTAGACTCTGCTCCTTATTAGCTCCATGACTATTTTAAGTTCCTTCAGCTTGTTGAGCCTTAGTTTTCTCATCTTTAAATAAGAGCTAATCATAAACCTTCCCTCAGGGTTGTTGTGAAGTAAATGAGGTGCTTAGTACAGTGTCTGGCACTTAACAAACTTCCTCACTCATTTCACCATTATTAATGAGTACTGTTAATTCTGACTTGGCTTGAATGAGTTTAGAGTTCCAGCCTTAGAATTATCAGGGACCTCATAGATGACTGAGTCCAATCTGCTCATTTTACTAATAGAGGAACTCAGGCACAAAGGGAGGAAGGGACTTTCCCAAGTTCACACAGTGAATAGGAGAACTGAGTACAAAAACCAGATTTGGGCTTCTAGCCCAAACCTCTTTATTAAAGCACAGAGCTTGCACTCAAATCCTTCTTTGGGAGCATGTTTTTCTGAGTGGGGAGGAAGGAAGACAGGAAGGGAGGGAAAGAGAGAGCTTCTTGCCTAGAGCAAAAGAATGACCTGCTGCAGAAAAGAGAAAGCTGAGGAAAAGGGAGGCTGAGTCAGTGACAAGATCAGCATTGCTAACTCAACATTGCCTAGCCCTAGGTCTTCATTACTCTTTCCGAGTGCCTGTGGCTTGAACTGGAGCATAAGCACCCAACAGTGGACAGACTAAGCACAGCTTTTGGATAATAGTAGTTCAGGGCTTCATAACTCATTTAAAAACAAATATTAGAAATGTGATATTTAAAAATCAGAACTTTCTTGCACTTCCTTACATGCATTAATAAGTTTCATGCATTAACACGTTTTGCAATGGTTTTCATTTTAGTTATTTATTGAGAGAGGTGCATCCTTCTCTCATCAATGCTTACAACCTTTAAAGTTTAATTCAGTCCTACTGTGGAGCACGGGATTTGTTTTTGTGTAGATGTTCCCCTTTACTTTGCTCTAGTTCTCTCTATAATACTTATTATCTGTTGCATTACTTTTTAATTTATTTGTTGTTGGCTTCGCTTGCTCTGACTCCAGAGCATAAGCTTTAAAATGGCAAGGATTTTTGTCTGTTACTGTCACCATTTCATCCCCAGTGCCTAGAAGAGTGTCTGGCACATGGTTGACATTCAAGAAATTTGTTGAATAAGTACATGAATGAACTTTGGATCCCCAGTAATTCCTCTAGCCAACTTGTTTCTCAGGAACCTCAGGTTGTCTTGAACTGGGTCTAGGCCAGAAGTCCCAGGATCTCAACTGAGGAAGATGACCCATAGTTTTTGGCCTTGCTACCACCAACTTGAGTGAGGAAGGCAACAACCTGAGAAGCAGACAGCTTGCCCTGGACTAGCAATGGGAAGTGTGAGGGCTCTTTGTGATTAGCTTTTAATCTGTAAGATTGGAGGTACTCCATGATAATAGGAAGGAAAGCTGGCTGCTAGGGTCACACAAGTTACTCCAACCTTTTAGACCTCACACTGGACCCACTTCTCTGAGCTCCTGGACTTACTACCTCTCTGGACGTTTGGGAAAGGAGAGCTTCATTCCCAGGCCTCAGAAAGTGCAAGAAGCAAAGCAGTGGGAAGTATATAGCTCTTCCAAAATCTGAAAATGGCGACGATTTTGACTCAGCGGCATGTGCCTTGGCTTTTTCGTTGAAACAAACTGCTTCGAATCTTATAAACCATATCATCAAGTCCACCAGAATCAGGAGACATTTGGGGGAAAAAATTAAAACCTGTAAGAAATGAAAACATAGGTTCCCAGTCACTGCAGGCAGTTTTAGAAAAAAAAAAGTTATCCAGAGAAAGGTGGTACATGTTTTGAACTCAGTGGTACACAAGGTGATCTCCAGAGAGCAGGACAAAGAAGCTATAGTGCAGAGGCCCTGCCATGAAGCAAGGGAGGTTGAGGCTCAAGAGATGATTTACTGTTTACTGACCCTGCTTCAGACAGTCATATGAATTAACCAGACTCCTTTTTTAAGATGCAAACACCAAGGGGAGAATCAAAAGCAGTCAGGGAGGTGGGGATGAGGGTGGAGAAGGATCAATTATTCACACCTTAGTATGAATCTGTTCAACTTGTCACTGTCTTGACAGAGGTTTATGCATTGTTTTAGTCCAGAAAGAAGCAATATTTCTTGAGAGAGGGGGAGAAATGTTGGAAAGCACAAGGGCCACAGGGAAAACAGGTAGAGAGTGTGAAGTTTGGGAAACCATATCAAACATACCGTACAGGTGCTTGGGGATGGAGACAGAAGGTGGAAGAGGGCAGTTAGGGATGTGAAACAAATGACCTCTGTCTCCATTGTTTCTGAGGACCTGGCCTAAGAGATCATTAATAGCAAAGTTCCTCTAATTTTAAATGTAACCTAGGGCTAATCATGCTAATCATGATGTCAGAAAAGGCAGTGTTTGTTGTCATCTCATGGGGAACCAATGCACAGTGTAGTGCTTGAGATGCTGGCACTGCTTTCCCTGAGAGCAGTGACACTGCTTCCCATCGTACATGAGCATGATGATCAGGATTGTCTGTGTTGCCACTCTGACCACCATCTATTCTAATTATTGATCTGTTAAGCACCTAGCTCTACTCTCATCTTATTGTTGTCATTTGGTCTGTTTGCCCCAACTTTCCTCAGGTTTCCCAGTTATTGTCTTAGAATATTGCAGCAAATTCTAGAAATCAGAGTCAAAAGTCAGCTTGGCTAGCTAAGTCAAAGCCAAGTTGGAACAATCAGGTAAGGAGACAGTTAATCCTTTATCTTAATCCCTGAAAAGGCACCCAGGGATTTGCCATTTGCCGATTCCATATTAGTCTTTAGATAGCCTCAAAAATGAATTAATGGAATTGATTTGAGAGCAAATACACTCTAATAAGTCCTTTTTTAAAGGAGGGAGGAAAGATAAAGGAGAGATGCCTTCAGGTGCCCATAAATAAATAAAGTTGAATAAATAATTGACCAAAGTATAACTGCTAGATAATCCAAATATATTTTATTATATTTAATAAGCATTTCAAATCCAAGTGGCAATTACAGCTGAAGGATTGCTTTTGCTTTTAAATGTAAAATAAAGTCAATTTTACATTTAGTTATACATTGTGTTGGTTACATTGCTCACATGAGAAGTGTTTATTAATATTAGCAAGTTATATTAACTATAAAATAGAAATTAACTAAAAAGTGAAATATGGAAAATTAAACAAAACTAAACATGGAAATTACACAACAGGAAACTGATTTAAAGTTATATTTTATGTCAACTTTGTTAACATATCCCATTAAATGGTTTGGTGTCATAATCCTAAAATTTCCTGATTTTAAGAGCCAAGGGCACAAACAAAAGTCCACACATAGTTTATACTTACAAGAAACAGAAAAGAAAGAATACTGAAGGAAACAAAAAGATTATTCATACTTTGATAACTAATTTGATCTTATAACATAATCTAACAACTGAACTTTATCCATTTTAACCTAATTTCATCTAACTGAACCTAAAATGCCTTAAGTATTCCATCTATAACCTTTCTTCACAAGACAATATAACTCATGATTATTTTTAGGACTTTAGATCACTAGGAAAAAGTAATGCTACTTTTGCAAATTCATTTTTACTATTGTTCCATTGTTTTAGAATTTTTTTCAATTAATTTCTAACCCAGGCACAGATTCAGCAGTTTTTGAAGTTATCATTATGAACACAGATTTTTACTTAAAAGTCATAGTATTTTTAAATCTACATATTATCAGAAAGAAAAAACAAAGGTTAATGAGTTTTAAGAATTTGCTTATTGTTTTAGAATTTCTACTTTTTGGTTACTGTTTTATGATTTTTATTCTTTAACCACTCCCTGGCACAAGTTCAGCAGCTTACAGGATGCATCGTTCCTGAAAGTTTTACTTAAAAATTCTTAGCACTTTTAAATTGCCGTAGCATCCAAATATTTTTAAATTTGATTAACACACATTTTAAGAATATTTTTGTTGTTTTGTGGGATTTTAATTTTTTTTAATTTGGGGGAGGGTTGTTTTTTGTGTATGTGTATATGTAAGGGTTTTTATTTTCATTGCTTCTAACCTGAGCACAAATGTAGCATTTTTCATGCTTATTCATGTCTTAATATTCTTAAATTTATACTTCCTTCATTTAAAAAATAGAGTTTTAAGATTTTTTTTTGTATTTTTGCTGAGTGATAAAAAAAGTTTTCTCTTCTTTTGTAGATTTAAAATATTTTTTTTAATTGCTCTTGAACTGGGTGCCAGTTTAACAGCTGTCTAGTTGCTCACAAAATGCAAGTTACAAATTTTTAGTGTGTTTTTTTATTTATTTTGTAGGGGTTTGTTTTTTCTGGGCTTTCTTTTTCTAATTTGTTCCTGACCTAGGCACAAATTTAGCAGCTTTGTAACTTCATTGTGCTCCAAAATTTCATACAAATGACATAGTATTTTTTAAGTTTACAGATCCTCGAAATAAATAGTAATGCAAGTGTTAGGTATTGTTTGGGGGGGGTGCTTTTTGATTTTTGTGCTTTTGGGAGTGTTTTGCAGTTTTTTGTTTTATTTTGATTTGATATATATGTATCTTTATATATGTATACATAAAATATAATTTCAATTTGCTCCCAACTTGGGCACAAATCTAACATAATATAGCTCCCTGGCTGCATTGTGCTCCAAAGTTTGACATGAAAGAATAAGTATTTTAAAGTAACAGATCTCTACTCACCCCCCTAAAAAATGATTAATGAAAGTTTTCAGGAAGTTCTTTTGTTTTCTTTTTCTATTTTTGTTATTATTTTGTTTTAGTTAGTTAGTTAGTTAGTTTTGTTTTGTTTTTTCAATTCACTCCTGACCTGGGCACAAACACAGCAGTTTTCTGGCTTCATTGTGCTCCAAAATTTTATATGGGGCATAAATATTTTATAGAACCCAGTCTTTCAAAAGAAAGATAATTGAAAGTTTTTTTAAAAAAAATGTTGACGTTGCTTAGGTTTTTTTCACTAACATTTATTTTGTTTTATGTGATTCTCAATTTCACACCTTCCAGGCACATATTTAGCAGTTTCTAGCTTTGAAGTTTCACATGAAAATCTTAATGTAGTATAAAAAAAGAAAATTGTAAAAACTGACAGTGCTGGTGATTATAAATGTGTAAATCCTGTTAATTTTCTGTTTCTTCCCACCCACATTCATACAAACATTTTTTTTTCTGTTTTAAAAATTCACATAACAAATTTTCCAACTCTTTTAAATTCCATACATTTCTTACTAATAATGTTAGGTTAAAATATGTTCTTGTGCTAAAATAAACTCAACGACGGATCAAAAAAGAAAAAAAAACAAAAAGGCTAGCATACATCAGTAGTAGCACAATTTAAAAAAAAAAATCCCTGAATTTGTTCTATACTTATAGGCCCAGCCCAATTACCCAATTATCATTGGAATGGAAATACCTCTTTAAAAGTTTTAAAGTAATCTCCATATCACTAAAATCAAGGTCATTGACCACTTACTTATATTATACAATGTGATACAATGAAATTTCAACCGAGCAAAAGAGTTTGGCAATCCATTTTGGTCATGGTAATTAGACTTGACCTATAATTACTGAACAAAACAGCATATCTCTAATAATTGTTCAAACAAACGTATCTGACTGTATTTGGAACATTAATATATTCTCAGTATCATTAGCTTCAAATCCTTCATTTATAGCATAGGAAAAATCATAGGAAAAACCCATATCTGGACCTGAAGACAATTCTCGTACCTAGAAGGTGGATTCTAGCATTAATTCACCACCATTATTTGTTGTTTGATCACTAACTTCCTCTTGAATAGCCGGAAGGGAAGGCTTTGTGGTCAGAGGTGTCTCAGTCTTAAACAGGGACTCCATCCTGATATGGGTATTGATGTAGAAGGACTTCTGAAAGGACTCAAGGGTGAAGTAATAGATGAAAGGGTCAAAGCAACAGTTTAGAGTTGCAAGGCATAAGGTGACTGGATACATGATCTTTGCAAATCTTTCCAACAAGCAATTAGTAATGGCTTGGGAGCGCACCAGGGCATATAAGAAGAGGACAGAGTTGTAGGGTACGAAACATACCACAAATACTGCCATGTGAACTGTGATCATCTTCAGCACTTTTTTCTTATTGGTCCCAATTTGAGACAGAGTAGCAGGCTTGCGAAGGGTTCTCAGCACCACAGAAGAGCAAGAGACATTCAATATCAAAGGAATGATGAACCCAACAACTTCAATAAATATGGTGATCTTGGATAGATAAGTCTTCCAGACACGTTTGGAGAAGCCCTCAAAGCAGGTGGTGGTTGCGTTGTTGACATTAGTGGTGGAGAACAAAGAGGCTGAAATACCACCACTGAGGACTAGGATCCAGACTCCAGCACACACAATGGCAGAATTCCTCCTAGTCCTAATGGTACGAGATCGGAAGGGATAGACAATGGCCAGGAAACGATCCACACTAATACAAGTGAGGAAGAGCATGCTCCCATAGATATTGGTGAGGAATGCAGTACCAGAGATCTTGCAGAGGGTGTCACCAAAAGGCCAGTGGCGGTTGAAGTTGTAAAATATTTTGAAAGGTAGGGTACAGACAAAGAGCAAATCAGAGAGAGCCAGATTGGTGATAAAAATAGCAGTCTCACTTCTCATTTTCATGCGGAAGCAGAAGACAAACAGAGAGGCACTGTTGGTTATCAGACCCAGGATGAATACAACACTGTAGACAGCACCATTTAGATTATACTTGAAGGAATCATCAACAATGCAAGTATTATTGGCAGTAGCATTGCCCAACCTGGGTCTAAGGCTTGGATTTAAATCTTGGAATTGGAAGTCAATGAATCTTCTATCACCCATGGATTTTTTTCAGGAGGCCTGCTGGCTGCAGGGGTTCACCACTCTGAGACTAGGGACTGGTAGTAAATGTTTTCCTCCTATGAGAGACAAGATGGAATGAATCATCAAATCCGCCTTTTAGATGTGATTTCTGTAGAATAAAAGATATTCTGTCCACCCAGATTGGAAGATAACATGCACATTCAATTTGGCTTGAAAAGTACTTTTTGTGCACCCACTATATGCTAAAAATTACTATCAGAATATGTTGCAGGAGTGGGAGAGTTCACACTCAATACAATAAGTGCATTGCAATGGACATGGACATGAATAAGGTGAAGGTTATCCAAGAGTCCAAAAAAAACCTGATAGTTAAAACCATATTGATACTTTGGAATTTGCATGGCACTTTTTCCAACTTTTAAAATCCTTACAAAATCCATGTTTTATTTGATTCCCACAAGAACACCATAAGGTAGGCAGGACAGGAATTATCACCAATTTACAGAAGCAGAAACTGAGGCTTAAGTAATTTAGAATTATAGAATGTCAGAATTGAAAGAAGGTGGGAAATGGTACAGTCAGAACCAGAATTCAGATTTTATGTTCCCTAACCTAAGGATTTTTAAGCTATTCTAAATTGTATTGCTCATTCTCCAATATTACTGAACCTCTTTGTTTATTAGTTCCACTGGGCAAGACTGCGGGTGGAAATGGGACCTCCAGGACATGCTCCAAAAATTATCTAACTAAGATCCCAAAGTAAATTTTCGATTCACCTTTTTTCCTCTAAACAAAAGTTCAGATGGCAGGAATCCTTCAGTTAATTAGTGCTTCTAGCTAAAAGTTTTTTCACTGTATCAAATTGTCTTTCTAGAGAGTTAATTCAAACAACAATTTCATCATTTTCCTCCTGCAGATTCTGGTCCTCTTTCCAAGATTTTCTCATGCTAAACCCTAAGCCTAGGATGTCTTTCTTCTCCCTCTTCCACAGCTCATTCAATCAGATACTTCCATGCCTTCAGCTCCTAAAATGGCCCTGGCCATTAAAGCCTTTTCCTGCCAAATACGAATGAGATATGAGAGGTGGATTTGACATGAACAGCCATCCCCACTGTGCACTTCTGATCTGGCCCTACACGTCCTCTGCCTGCCACCATTTGTACATGTGGCAATCATCAACTTAATCGTTTTTGTCGGGTATCTGGTCCAACATTGTTCAAAGGTGCATGTAGAAATCTTAGCAACTTTCCCCTAGGTCAACAGCTGCCATTGAACAGGAGACTGTCTTTCAAATGTGCTCTGTAATACACTATGGACAAGTAGCTGCTGAATGAATTCTTTTGAATGAGAAGAGTATGGAATAAAAGTGGTCTTTGTCCCCTGAAATATCCAGTGATGGATTTTTACATGATTATATTTTAAAATGTGAAAGGCATTTTTCTGAAGTGATTCCTTCTTACGTCACTCTTTCCTTCCAACTCCCAGGAAACAGGTCAAAGGACTTCTGTATATAATAGGGAAGGGAGTGTTGGGTGGGGGGAACCTGACAGAGATACAAAGGCCTGAAGTCCCTTCAACCAGCATTTGGCTTGAGAAAAAAAACTGTTTGGTCTGAGAAAAAAACATTCACTCACTGCAGTGCTTAAAGGGAAGGATGACATTGGAGTATATGGAGTGCAAATCAAAGGGTCGTCATTTTTAATAACTAAAGTTTTCAAGTTAAAATTGGAAAATTACTATTTTTGAATTCTCATTCAACAAATCTTTATGGAATGCCTCCCGTAAGCCTAACTCTGAGCTAAGATCATATTCCTTCTTGACCATTTTATGTCATAGGCCCAGCTCAACTTTTGCCAGAAGTGATTTTGATATTCAAAAGCAGAGTACAGTAGGAACCTTGAACATGTAAGGTCCAGGAGCGGGGGAAAGCCAGATGAGGAAGAAAGAAAATAGGTGGAGTGAGTAGGGAGTAGGAAAGGAGTTGAGAAAGAAAGCAGAGAAAGAAAAACTGGAAAATTGAGAGAATGAGGGTAAAAGGAGTTAAGGAAAAAGGGGAACTTACTGAGGTGAGATCAGTGCTGCCATCTAATTTGCATTCAGGGTCTTGGGAGGGATTTCCAGTTCATAGCTTTTGCAATCCCATTCTCTCTACCTTGCTTCACTTTACTCCACCCAGCTTTCTCAAATAGAAGAACAGTATGTAATCACTAAGGTCATTGAAGCCAATCAGCAGAAAGAGGAAGAACTTGGAAAACCTCAGTCAATGATGTTCACACCTCACTTTGAGTGATATACACCCAAGTTTTTGCAGCTTCTGTGTTTTATCAATAGGGTGGAAGAAGAAAGAAATGGATGCCAAGCTTCTCAACTGCTTAAACTCTTTCAAACACTATTTTTAACACTCTATTCACTATCCATTAGTCCAGCGGACTTTTTATTTTTTACCCTAAGACCATCATTCACACTTAAAAAAGAACTTCATTGTTGGAAAAAATCATGAGAGTCAAAGTAATGTCCCTCTAACATAGCCACACAGTGTAAAGAAATTACAGGGCTGCAAAACTTCTAGCATTACAGCCAGGCTTTATTCACTATGATCTGTATGCACCTGCCTTCTACAATAAGTAATGCCAGTAAGTTTGTTTTATTTAGAAAATGCTTTCGTAATAAAAGCCTTTTCACTTCTACCCAGAGTCCCTCCAGTCTGCCCACTGGAGATCCCCTTACACAACACGTTTCTAGCTCACTGGCTATGTATTATTTCATGCTTCCCAAGATGGCGTATTTCAAGTACGTCTCCACAGTTTTCCATTCAGTTTTTAAAATGATTTTAATCATTTTATCCTATTTTTCACTTATATTATTTTAATTGACAAATCATAATTTGTCATTTATAAAGTACAATGTGATGTTTTGAAATATGTATATCATATGGAGTGATTAAATCAACCTAATTAACATATCCGTCCTCTTACTTCACGTTTATTTCCCCTGGAACATACACACTATACCCACAGCAGGCAGTCTGCAAATGCCTGGCACTTCTGTTCTGCAGCCCTGACTAATCAAATCCTGTGGGGGAGAAAGGACCACAGGCAAGAAAGCATTACAGTCTCAAACCTGAAGAGAGGGCATGGGAAAACGGCCACTATGGCCCTATTCATAGCTCTCCCTCGCTTGAACACACACCACCTTTGCTGTCTAGCAGTGAGGGTGTGGTGAGGGGACTTAACACAGCATTGGAAGCAAGGAGTTCTATTTCTGACTCAGACATTGGTTCACTCTGTAACTTGGCTATACTCTTTCTCTTCCTTGTATAAACTTTACCTCGGAGCCTCACAGCTGAGGCTAGGAAGATTCAACAGGGCTTATTAGTAGCTTTATGAGCTTGCCAGTATTCAGCCCTACTTAACCACAGAAAAACATTATAGAAGCTTGTTTCCTTCTCTCTACCCTGAAAAAACTGGAAATTTATATCTCCGTTTTTCTTGGTACCCTGAACGTCATATTAGGAGCACATCCTACTCTTAATGCCATGTATACCTTGTACCTCAGAAAGCCACCCACCATGAGTTTCAACCATAACTACGCAATTTACTCAGGACAATCCAGGAGGGCGCCCCAAAGTAATATCTCCCATAGAGCTATATTTAAAAAATCGGACAAGCATTTGGCTCTTGGGCTGATTCTGAAGAAGAACTAGTAATATTCAAAAAACAAGGTCTCTTTTCTGACAGGCTTCCTTTATTTTGACTATAAGAAACAATGCTTCTAACTACCAGATCTTCCTAAATGGCTAACATATTGCATACTGAATGGAGGCAAAAGGCTAACACTTGAGCTTCAGATGAAATGAAGAAAGAAAAATATAGGCTGACACAGTTAATTACATTTTCCACCACAAGCAGCATTAGACTATTGTCTTATGAGTACCTTTGCAGCTAATTATTCCAACAATTAGCCACCTGGTGGGAGGGTTGGAATGTGGAGTTGATACACTTTCAATGACAATGAGCAGGAAGCAGGTCACCTGGAGGTTGACCAAAACGAAATCTGACCCTTAATGAATTTTTAACTTTGACCTACACATATGGAGCCAATTCGGACAGTTCATGGTAGGGTCCACAATTTTATTTTTTTGATTTCTAAAGATAATAAAATATAGGTATATTGTTTGGGGTCTTTGGGGCTCCTGGAGGAAGTAGAGTTAGGCTTTTGGCCCTATACAGATGAATACCTAAATCATTTCACTTCACTTCATGAAGTACTAAAATTTCAGATGATACATTGAAAACAAAGCTCTAACTTCTGGCATATTTTTATGTCCAGGACCCTAGAAAGGCTATCTTGTTTTGCTCCTTACAGAAGACAGTCTAGAGCTAAGGAAGGCAAGGTCTTGAAGGCAGAGTATACTCAAATTCTTTTGCTTTGCTCCTTTTTTGAATGAGGTTGGGTCAAGTCAGAGTGTTTCTGATCCCCAGAGCATTTCCTCTTTCTACTCAGGTCGAAGCTTATGAAAGTTAACACAGTATTTTTCAGAGGAAGCTGAAACCTATTGTGTCCTTGACTATAGATACCTAGCAGTGAAGCAAACTAAAAAATAATACAAATGTTGTGAAAAATATAGCTCAAAACCATCCTTCTGGAGAAACAGGGACTGTTGGCTTCTCAAATTAATGGTTCTTAAGAGATAAGTTCTGGCCAGGCACAGTGGCTCATGCCTGTAATCCCAGCACTTTAGGAGGCTAAGGCAGGAGGATTGTTTGAGGCTGGGAGTTTGGAACCAGCATAGGCAATATAGTGAGACCCAATCTCTAAAAATTGTTTTTGTTTGTTTGTTTGGTTTGGTTTTTTTGTTGTTGTTTGTTTTTTTTTAAATAGCAGTGTGTGGTGGCGAATGCCTGTAGCCCTAGCTACTAGGAAGGCTGAGGCAGGAGAACCTCTTGAGCCCAGGAGTTCGAACCTGCAGTGAGCTATGATTGCGTTGCCACATTCCAGCCCGGGCAACAGAGTGAGATTCTCTCCCTTTCTCTCTCTCTCTAAAAAAAAAAAAAATGGAAAAATAGAAGACTACTTAAGGAAACCTTCTAGGTCAAGTCATACACACAGGTCATAATCATGCACATGGTTCCTATTGACATTCCTATGTATTGATTGATGTTTCATAATAGTTTTCAAAACTAAACCTAGCCTTATAACACTCCATATGGAGGAAACCATAAATATTTCACTCCAAAATGGAACTGGGAAATTGATCTGTATCAGCTTCTTTTATTTCTGATACAAGAAATATTTATTTTAAAAAGGCCTATCTACACTGAATCTGGTTTTCACTGAGATTATTAAGGCTATGTTGGCCCCCCATTCTATTTGAGGACAACAGGAAATTGACACAGGCCTCAATCTGATGATATTCTATTCTTAGTGATTAACTTGATTTCTTTTTCTTTTCATCAAAAAATACCCCAGTCTCCCACTAACCCTTCACCTGATGATGCAGTCCAATCTTTGTGAAATAAGTGGTCTAGTGCTCAGCATAATGGGTCAAAGATTGCATCAGCCCTACTAAAGTACAATTTTCCCTAGTACTTAGTTTTAAAGTAAGCCAACTGCAAAGCAATTGCTCAATCTAATATTATGAAATTTTCTGGAATCTTGAGACTCAATATCTCATCTCGGCAGAAGCCCCAAACCTTTTGGGAAAATTTTTGGGTGTTCCTAAAAGAGCACATTTCCAAATTCTGCAAGGGTCATACATATCAGCTAGAAATTTGGCTTTTTTACATATATTTGAACAGCCAAATCAGTTATCAATTTGGACACCAATTTATGTGATACATTTGGACACAGTAATAAAAAACATGACTCCCATCTCTAAAGGTATATACCAGTGGCACAGTGGGGTTGAGCCAAAGAATCAATATTCATCTACATCAAAATTGCCTGGTTTACAATAAACAACTATAATTCCTCAATCAATTCTGGGTCTTTGGATCATATAATCTGTAATAATTTGGAAGTACTGGTTACAAAAAGAACTTGGAGAATGAAATTAAAAATTTGTGGAGAAAGTTATTGTCAGGAGAGTGGTACTCACCACATTAGTTCAAACCAAATTCTAGTGCCAATTTTATCCAAGACTTGAATAATCAGTGAACTTTCTGGAGGCACTGTGCTTAGGTATTTCCTCCAATGGGTGCTGTGAAATAGAATCAGTAACAATAGTGTGCCATACAGAGATATTTTCAATAAAATATATACCAAGATAATAAGATAGAAAAAATCATTATATGCTACCAGAGTAAATGAGAGCCAATATATTTTACAATGGTATTTAAATGCATTGCAGATAACAGTTTGTTTTCCAAACCTGTCACTGCTGTGCCATATTTTATTAGTGATATTGACTGAAGTTTAAAATCCATGAGTTTGTGTAACCTATATTCATTTAAAGATAACTAATGACAAAAAACCACAAAAATACTTCCCCCACTTCCATAAGGTAATGTATTATATTAAAAATAACTGAACAAAAGAGAATTCTTTTTTTGCCTGAAGTTATATTGGTTCTTTGTTTTTGGTTTTTTTTTTTTCCGTTTTTTTTGCCTTTTCTTTTTACCTGGCAACAACTGTTACTGTCGGTCAGGAGCCTCGATAGGGGAAGAGGAAAAAAAATTGGAACAAGTGGGGACTCCACTGTCTTGTCTCTTACCTAATTTCTTTCCCCCTGAACTAGAGTGATATGAGCAAGGCTTCAATTACTGGGTATTAGCAGACTGAGAATCAGTGTGTCTTTACCAGGATGCCCATCCAACATAGCATGTCTGTAACAGCTTCAATTCACAGCTCTGCCTAAAATATTTGCATAGAACCAGAAATACTCTGCAATGGCATTCTAACAAGTAGCACGTGCATTTAGATCCTACTTACTGCAGGGCCTCTACCTGTAAAGTAGAATCATCTGCTAGTGTCAAACTTATACTGTTGTTACATCTCACACTCTTCTGAACAAAGGTAGCCTAAAACAAAACAGACTGCTAAATAGTACTCCAACTCTCCTGCAATGATTTTTCTCTAATCTAAAAGAACCAAAGGAAAAAAAATTAGACAATTTAAATACACTGAGATCACCTTAATATTAAGGAGAATTGATTTTCATACTCCTCCAGAGAGCTGTATTCCTGGAATGAAATGAATATTATTTTATTGGTTTATCTTAAAGGAAGATAGAAACATTAACATTTCTTTCTTTTATGGTTTTCACAGTTGATACAGATTATACAGAAAACTTTTTATTTGAAATCTGAGCAAACTGGTAAGTTCAAATGCCTGGAAGTTTTCATATCTCATGTTATTATCAGGCACATCCCCATAACAAACTGTGTGAGAGCAAGTCACAGTCCCTTTCTGGGCCTCAGTTTCTCTTCTCCTTCTACCTTTGGCTTTGACTGACAGAAGCCTTCAACTGGTGCCACGGTGGTAGCCTCACTGGCTGTTCTCTCCTGTCAGTTATTTTCATCTGCTTCTGTTAGTCACTGCATAATAAATATTTTTAATCCCCAAAGTCTACAATGAGGATCATTAATTTTTATTAGGCCCAATGAAACAACTGCTAAATTTATTTGACTATCAGAAATAAATCTTATTAATTAGTGCCAGAAGCTAAGAATCACAGAGCAAGATGCCACTTATACTCTAAAGTCTTCCAAATGCCCTCATTTTCCTCATCCTCTGTCCTGCCCATTTCAGCAGACATATCAACTCTAATTGTCTAGGTCTCAATCCTCTACCCTTCATACCTGTTTCCTAATCACCTCTGCCCCTCAAAATATGAGCTTATCAGCATACTTCAGAACATAACCACATAGAATCAGTAGACTACTTACTCTTTGCTTTATTCTGATAACTAATTATTTATCTACTAAAAGTGAGTCTGGATTCCCAGTGGTGGATGGCTTTCTATCAAGCTCCTCATTTTCAGTATCAATATTCACAAACACATTATAGATTTTGTTTTCCCCCTTAAGAAAGCCAAGAATGTGACAATATATGATGATCATACACACAGACAAAAAGCAGCTACACAGATTAGGCCCGGACCAAACCACAGCAAGAACAATTCCCACTGCATTTTCCCTCAAAGGCAATTGAATAGATCAAGCTTTAGCTAAGCTTGACCTGAGTGTTGCTGTGAGGCATCTTCCCAGCCCTCTCTTTAGCTTACAGAGAGTACACATTCTGAAAGGCTGGCCTGATTGTTCCAATAGGGCTTTCATTCGCATCTCTGATTGGCAGATGTTTTAGAATGCAGACACCATCAAGTTTATCAGCTGAACCCATCCTCCTTAGCAAGAGTGCAACTTTTCATCTGTGACAAGGCAAAGGGATTTGTAATCTATGTTGCTTGGAATTTTGTTCTGAAAATAAACATGTTGCAGAGCCACTGAATAATTTGGACCTTAGGTTATTATTGTTGTCTTCATGTTAGTCAAGGTAAAAGAAAGGTGGTATAATTTGGTAAGGTAGCAAAGCAAAGAACCCCACCAAGCTCTGAAATGCTCTAACATTTGGATTTGTCTGGTCTTTATCCACAATGAAATAATGATAAATTACATTGCTATATCACCTAAAACAAAGTAAAATACAGTACATATCAATTCAATAAGATCTTTTTACTGAAAACCTTAAAAATATTCAGGATATATAAGAAGAGAATTTTAAAGATGTCACATTGTTGCATTTGCATGGCAAACAGCAATTAATTTCATATATCACAGCAAATTCAATTTATATCAGAATTAGTTTTTCATTCAAACATGATTCTTCTTTTATGGGCAAGTTCATGAATTATTCAATACAACAAATGTCACATTCTCCATAAATCAAGCAGCAAAGGCATGTCCTGTGTAGTTTTACTAGAAGAAACCTCATCATAACAAAATTCACGTTAGCTCACAATGAATTGTAAACCAAAGAAATATAAACCTAGCCAAAAGAATTTCTAAATTGTTCTACCCTATGATTTTAAATCAGCTCTTTGGAGCAACTGTGTTTACATGAAACAACAGTCTGAAAATCCTGTATCTCTTTAACGGAAGCTATATTATTGCCAAAACAATAGAAATTCTTGTTTTTTACCATTCAACACGACGATCCTTGTTCAGTACTTCAGAGCTGAAGTCTAACTTCTTTCCACAAACACTCAAAGCATCAGTGTTTCCACTGGTTTGTTACGCCATCCCCCCACCCCCAAACGCCCAAATCGAATCTTTCTCAAAGAGAGACTTACCCCAAGAAAGAGAGTGCTAGATGAGAGAATGTGCTCATGCCTGTAGACAATTAGCTAATAAACACGTAAACGGACAACTCGCACTTTGGAAGTGCATATTTTTATCCATTTTTTTTTTTAACAGGGAAAGGTTAGCCGAGCCCAAAGTAGCAGTCTCTGGGCTCCCGCAGCTTCTCACTGCAAACCGCTCATTCTGAAAATGTGAGCTTATTTACATTTATCTCTTTCCCTTTGTTAAGGACTGGCCCTCTTGAAAGCAGTAGCCGGCATGCCTTTAACAAACAGGACACAAGAAAAGGCCCAAACTCAGGGCTGTATCCGAGGGCTGGGGGAACTCTTGGGGGTCTCAATAGGAAATGCTTTTCATTGGATAAGGAGGCATTATTAGGAGTGGAGATCCCGCCCAATCCCCTGTGCTCCATCGTTCTCTTAGTCACCAATCACTGGACTGAAGAAGTTTTTCCTTAAAGAGCATTGCCCAGGAAAAGCTGTTTCACAGTCAAGAATTAGTGCTGTAAGTGCCACTTGACAATATAAAAAGTATCTTTCCTGACTAATTAATCCACAGAGAAAGCCTGTGTGCCTGTCTTTGCTGCGGGACCCATCGCTACCCCCTTACAATTCTAATGAGGAGGAGGAGGAGACAAAACTCCAAACTGGGAGGAGTGTATCAATTATGAGTAGCCCATGTTTGCTCCTAGTTGCTTAAAATAATTGCACCACAATACTGATAATAATAAGTAGAGGTCAGGGAAAAGACAAAAGTGAAAGATACCATACACAAATTCCTACTATACTGTGCAAAATTAAACCTCCCACCACCACAAAAATAAAATAAAATTCAATACCATATTCACTAACTTAAGCCAGTGAACTGCCCTCAGATGGAGAGGTACTGGAGTCCCCAGAGCTCTGACACCCACCTTCCATGGACTAGGAAGTGCTCTGTGGCAAAAGGAGGGTCTATACTTCTCTTAAATAACTGCCTGGCAGGAAGCCTAATTACTATGAAATTTTCAGTGGTTGGCTAAAAAACCAAAATAAATAGTACATATGCAATATGCTTATAATAGGGAGCTATGGCCAACTGTATACCTCCTCCCCCCAACCCCACAAGTTTTTTTCCTGTATGTTGACTACCTTGGTTATGCACACTGTTTTTTTTTTATTCCCCTATCGTTTCTTTTTCCCTCCCTCTCCCTGATCGGAATTTGTTGCAGAAACTCACTTATCCATCTGTAACTTCATTGCTAGCCCTTCTCCTCTGCCAACTCCCCAACCCTTCTCCCCTCTACCTCCACCCACTGCCAACACCACCACCAACAGCAACCCCTCCCCCTTCTCTGGAATGAAACTCTTTGGCCAGGGATAAGGTTCTTTTTTTCCCTGAGCAGAGCCATGCCCCTAGATAATTGGGGGATCCTGGGACTGCTTCAAAACTCTAGTCTGTATAATTAAGCTGCCTCCCATATAGGATATGTTTCATGTTTGTTTATTCTCCCTCTTTCTTCAGTTCTATTGTGGCTGTTCTCAGTAACAGTCGAGACCAGTAAACAAGTCAGTGTGAAATTGACACTAGCCTTATTGCTTGTGAGACTCTAAAAAACACTTTCTGTTGCTTCCCCTCCCCCTCCTCTTTCTGTTCCCTTCTCACCTTATCTCAGGTATGTCTATTTCTGTCAACTGCTGACATTGACTATGTCTTCAGGAATGGGCCTAGACTAGCCCTCAGTGCATTGTTAATCTACAAGAGAAAGATACAGTCCCTGCCCTGTGGAACTTCGTAGTCTAGCTGAGAGCTTGAAGACACATAAAACAGTGAATACCAAAGGTAAATTTTGAAAAACATACTAAAGCAATTGTATGGAGAATCAGTTCCATAATAGACCAGAGGATGGAGATGAAGTACCATGGATAGGGCCAGGAGGGCTTCCCAGAAGAGGTGGGATTTGAACTGAACCCTCATGGATGATTTGGAATTAAATAAACCAAGAAGGAATGGGAATAGCTTTCCAGGTGGCCCAATGATCAAATGCAGGAAGTGTGAAGTAAGAGGAGGTGAGAGGCAGACTGGTTTGTGAAGAGAAAAGAAGAGCAAGGAAAAGATCCTTTGGGAGGAGTGCTCTATTGTAGCAACCCAATACTCTATAGTTATTGAAGAGTTAACCTATAGTCACGGTTACTGTTTATCTGTCTGTATACTAGCTCGCTGTCTTTCTCTTCTTTGGATTAATATCCCTCAGTCTTCTGATTCATCTGCCTTTATTTCTTCCTCAGGGACTCAAGTACTTTTCTTGTTAACCTCACGAAAGACTCTTTACCAGATTTTTTACCATGTCACTGGGTCACATGCCCTTCTAGCATTACTCCTCCTCTCTTCATTCTGAGCACCAAACCTCTTTCAGCTCCTAGATATGATCCTCATACCACGGACATTTCCAAGTGCTGTTCCCTCTGCTTGGAGCACTCCCCTCTCCTTAACCTCACCTTCACCAATTTAATTTTTGCTCTTCCTTCAGATTCTATCCCAGTAATTATGCCTTAGGAAACCGTTTCTTAATCCCTAGTTTAGGTCTTATCCACTTATTATATGTCTTATAGCATCATGGACCTTTTTTTCATTGCATTCATCACAGGTATAATTTTACGTACTGTTGTGTAATTTATTTGTGTGATAATTTGGTTAATGTTGGTCTCTATCAACTGTAAACTCCAAAAGGATAAGGTACATATCTGCTTAATCCGCAATTGATAGCGGCGTTTACAAAAATTCTTCTCCCTGACCTTCTCTCTTGTCCAACCAAAGCCATAACATGACTTTTTTTACTTCTCAGCTGAAAATGTGTGCCATTTCACCCATTTGCAGACAAATCTACATTGAGGTGTTATTTTAGGCCTAAAAGAACACACACATAAATAAAAAAACTTCCATGAACAAGAAAGTACTAAATATTATCCAGTGCCATCCCCTTTCCTTTTGACCTCACTTCTTGGTGCAAACCTTCTAGTTTTGATTTCTCTAATATTTGTGAGGTGGAAAGGGGAAAATAAAAGCTTTTCCAGAGTTTTCTCCAAACAGCCAGTCTATGGCCACACAATTTAACCCAAACTGTACTTAAAAAAAAAAGTCTTCTTCATTGAGTTGTTGATGTCTGTGCCACTGTGGAGAATATGAATATGAAGCTGAAAAAGTGCGTTCAAAAATACCTGGGGAGTGTACATTTCATTTTTATCTGTTTGAAAATAAAGTAACTGAATATGACTAACTTCCAACTGGGAATTTATTCACTTGAATAAGAACAGCCAGATGCTTGGGACCTTCACATTTCAAACCCAAATCAATTTTTCTTTCTGCCAACAATATCAAAGGACTGGGCAAATTCGCCCAAGGTGCCAACAACTCAACACTGTGCTAGTTTCCCTAGAAACAGTACGAATGTAACCAAAGGATTTTAACTATGCCTATGCATTAGAGTCCAGTTAACAGTTTGGGTAATTCTCATAGTCTCTAAATTATCACAGTGTCTTTATAAACCTGGGCAATTTTCTAGAGAAGGGGAGCCCGTTAATTACTAACTTTGCATTGATTAGCAGATGTCTTGAAGCATTTCAGGAAACAAAAAAAAAGGCAAGATCATGAATCCTACAGCCCTTTTTTTTTCTACAGTCTCCTTTTACTTCAATGGAGAAAGGTATCACAAGGTCAGGTTCCTAACTAGTTCATTTAGGACACTACATATCTGAAAGGGCAGATAACATTTTTTATCAAGCAGACCCTGGAAGATTTTTAGTTCATCCTTCACACTAGAGTACCTTCACCTCCTAGCTTTTTGTCAGAAAACTGGGCTTTCCTTCTCACTAACTGAACAAGCTTAGATAATAACAAATTCCCATTGCTAGAGGCAGGATTGGTAGCAGGAGAAAATGAACTTTCTAACCAAAGAGTCTTGGGAGGAGCCCTGCAATCTTGCATGTTTGCTATAGGTTAGAAACACATCAAAGTAATAATGATGACAACGGTAAACATTTCCTGAGCATTATATTATATCAGGCAATATTCTAAGTGCTTTATCTATGTTTACTTACTTAATTTGCACAACTCCATGATGTAATTACTGTTATTCCTTTTTAATACTTTAGAAAAATCAGGCACTGAGAGGTTAAGTAACTTGCTCACCCCCACACAGGTAGTTATTCCTCCATTAATTCTGATAATTTCCAGACTAATAATCATAATCACATCTTCCTTTAATGGAGCACTCAGAATTCTATCCAAATTATCTTGTTCATGAGCAAATATAAGGATTCTATCTTTTGTGATGCAAACTTCTCACTAGAAGTTGACAAATCTTACTAACAGAATGTGTGGTTTTTGAACTGTTCAAAAGTTTGAAAATCTCTGCATCTGTTAATATAATACCTAAAATTACAGGCTGACTCTCAAAGGCATGGAGAAAAGTAACTTACCTAAGACAACAAAGCTAATAAATAGCACAACCAAATCAAAGTGCAAGTGTTTTGGAATTATAATAGTATAAATCTGATGTGGATTTTGATAAGTTAAAATATATATTGTAACCTCAAGAGCAACCACTAAAACAAAAAAATCTCAAAAATATAGTTAAAAAAATTATTAAAAGAATGAAAAAGCTACACTTAAAAATAGCCACTCAAGACAATGAGAGGAACACAGGACAAAAGTAGTCATGAGAAATATAGAAAACAAAAAACAAAATGGTATACAAAATACAACCATGTCGATAATAACATTAAATATGATCGATTACACAATTGAACCAAAAGGCACAGATGTTAAGAATGAATTAAAAACAGAATCCACCTATATGCTGTCTATAAGATATATGCTTTAGATTCAAAGGCACAGATAGGTTGAAAGTAAAAGGATGGAAAAAGATATACCTTAAAACAACAACCAGAAAAAGGAACTGGAGTGGCTATACTAACTTCGGGCATAATAGATTTTTTAATAAATACCTGTTACTAAGGATAAAGAGAAACATTTTGTAATGATAAAATGGTCAATCCATCAGGAAGATTTCATGATTATAAATAAATGTACATTCATACTCAGAGGCACAAAATACATGAAGCAACAATAATTGAAGGGAGAAACAGACAATTCCACAATAATAGAAAATTCAATACTCACACCCAATAATGCATAGAACAACCACACAAAGGATCAAGAAGAATATAGAATAATTGAACAACACTATACACCTAGACCTAACAAACATTTATAGAGCATTCTAGCAAACAACTGCAAAATATAGTGTGCTTTCTTTTCAAGTGTACATGGAATATACTGCAGGTAGACCATATGTTAAACCATAAAAAAGCTACAATAGACCTAATAAGATTAAAACCATATGAAGTATGTTGACAACCCATGATGGAATTAAATTAGAAATCATCAACAGAAAGAAATTTGGGAAACTTCTTAAAATGTGGAAATTAAACAATTCCCTCCTAAATACCAGTAGTTCAAGGAAGAAATCATACGAGAAAATACTTTTAAGATGAGTAAATATGAAAACACAACATACCAAAACATACATAATGCAGCAAAAGCAGTTCTCTGAAGGAAATTTACAGCTGAAAATAACTCTATGTTTAAAACAATAATCTCAAAACAATGTTCTATCCTTTTAACTTAAGAAATTAAAACAATAAATAAGAACAATCTAAATCTAAAGCATGCACATGGAAAGAAATAATAAAAATTAGAGTGAAAATTAACAAAATAAAGAATAGAAAAAATTATAGAGAAAAAAATCAATGAACTCAAATGTTGGTTCTTTAACTAAATGAACAAAACTGACAAACCTTTAGCTAGACTGACTGAGAAGAGATAAAACTCAAGTTACTAAAATCAGGAATGAAAGAGTGAATATTACTGCTGAATTATAAAAATAAAAAGGATTATAAGTGAATATTATGAGCAATTTTATTTCAACAAATAAGATAACCTAGATGAAATGTATAAATTCCTAGAAACTCGCAAACTACCAAAACTAACTCAAGATAAATGGAAAATGTAAATAGACATACAACAAGCAAAGAGACTAAATTAGTATTAAAAAATGGTTGCCACAAAAAAATTCCAGAATCAGATAGCTTCACTGGTGGATGTTCCAATCCTTCACAAATATCAATTCTCCCACAAACACTTGTTAAAAATAGAAGAAGGGGAGAAGGACCCAAGCTGCCAGTCAGAGTGTCTCTGCAAAAAAGACAAATTTTAGAAGAAAGACAAAAAAATAAACTAGGAGAGAAACATAGATCGGGTGAGGGTCAGAAGGAAGGGTGCTTGAAACTGCAGGGGACTCCATGGGAAGATGTTGTGGAAGAGAACTGAAAGGATAAAGGTCCTCAGAGGCTTGGAGACCAGCGACAACAGTAGGTGGGCAGGAAACTTTCCCCTCCCTTGCATCTCTGACTGCTGGTGGGCTCCTGAGCAGTTGGAGAGACCTGCCGACACCAGCGCAAAGATGGCTGCTGCCAGTGAGCAGTGGCCTCTTGCGGACACGGCGCCGGGTTCCTAGCTCCCTCGGGGCACCTCCTCAGGGGCAGACCCGAGCCTATCAGCAGACGCCATAGTGCTCCATTCTCTCCTTCCTCCTCCCTACTCGTGGGTGTCCAGAGAGACAATTTAGCCATCACACGAGGCATCTCCAAGGAACGGGACCTTTCCTTTTGGGGTCCTACAGCAGACTGAGGGGTACTCAGACTGCAAGCTCCCTACCCACCAGCCCTAACAGGTGCTGCTTGCCTGGGGACTCCAGGAGTGTGGGGCAAATCTCAAGGTGGAGTGAAATCGATCCAGCTTGGACACCCTGTATGTGATTCAAGACCAGCATCCCTCCCCCTGGCAGGGTCAGGGATTCATCTCCAGGGTCCAGGGGACAGGCCTGCAGACCAGACCCCATACACCCAGGTCAGGATCGCACTGCCCCTGGGCACAGAAGGGAGATCTGTGAAAGAGCCTACTGAGGAGTGTGTGCCTTAAGAGGCAGATCAGAGTGGCTGAGCGGTAGCTTTCTTCCCAAAAGAGGACTGTGCATTCAGCTCAGGCTGCGGTCCTGGGTAGGGAACCTCCCGGCCCACATCACAGCCAGCAGAGATCCTTCGGCCTGAGGTCCCGCTTGCTGGCTGAGGCCTGGGTGAGCTCACGGAGGGGGGGAGGGTGGTGGGGAAGGAGACCTATTCTAGAGTGCGGGTCTGGGACAGCCCCACCCTCCAAGCCCAGACTTTCAGCTGAGTGGAGCATTTCAGCCCCTCCCGGCAGCTTTGCACAGAAACAAAGAGCAGATCTTTGACCTCTGCTAACAGCAGTTGTGGAGCCTGAGGGAAGCCTTAGCCAACCTAGCCTCATCCAGATTGACTCAAGGTCCGGCCCCCACTGAGGTGGAAAACAAGGACACGCCTGGAAGTCTGAGGGCCCACCCATCACCCAAGGCACAAGAGGGCCTCTCTAGAGGAACAAGAGCTAGCTACAGGACCCAAAAACAGCACGCTCCTCCCTGCAAGTGCCACCTACTGACAGGGAGGTCATCCTGCACACCCTTTTACTGCATCTCCTGATTCATCATAAAGGCTGTGGTCAAATCTGACCCACAAACATGACCTACTGGCTCAGAGACTGAACAGGGCGTGTCATTATCCAAACAAAAATCTAAAGGCCAGAAGGAACAGCTGATCCAGATGGGAAGGAACCAGTGAAAAGACTCTGGAAGTATAAAGACTTAAACGGAAAGGACACTCCCAAAGAGGAACAACAGCTCCCCAGCGATGGACATAAACCAAATTCAGAACACTAAAATAACAGAAGAAGAATTTCAAACATGGATTGCAAGAAAACTGAATGATATGCAAGAAAAAATGGATAACCAACACAAAGAAATCACAAAAAAAAATCAAGAACTTGGAAGAAAAATTCACTAAAGAAATTGAAATATTAAAGAAAACTCAAACTGATCTCCTGGAAATGAAGAACTTATTCAGGGAACTATAAAACACCATGGAAAGCCTCAAGAACAGGGTAGATCAAACAGAAGAAAGAATCTCAGAGAATGTAGACAACTCTTTCCAATTAAATAAGTCAGTCACAGAGATCGAGCAGAAAATTAATAAAAAAGAAATAAGCCTACAAGAAATGTGGGATTATGTGAAAAAAACTGAATCTGAAGGTGACAGGGGTTCCAGAAGGTGAAGAAGAAAACACTCTAGGGCTGGATAAGCTATTTGAAGAATTAATAGAGGAGAATTTCCCAGGCCTTGCTAAAAATCTAGATATACAGATACAAGAAGCTCAATGGACCCCAAGGAGATTCAATGCAAATAGGAAGAGACCACATCACCCAGTCATCAGATTGACCAAAATAGCCTCTAAACAAGCCCTTCTACGAGCTGTAAGGTGAAAGAAACAAGTAACATACAAAGGAAAGCCCATGAGAATAACTCCAGATTTCTCAACTGAAACCCTACAAGCAAGAAGAGATTGGGGCCCCATTTTCACTCTTCTGAAACAGAATAATGCCCAGCCTAGAATCTTGTACCCTGCTAAACTAAGTTTCATACATGAAGGAAAAATAAAGACATTCTCAGTTAAGAAAAGACTGAGGGAATTCACCAAGACAAGACTAGTTCTCCAAGAAGTACTCGAAACAGAATTACACAAGGATCAGCACCATAAACATTCTCGAATGTGAAACCACTCAAAAGTTAAAGATCAAAGGCTAGATTCCACAGTGGCTCAAGACAGAAAATAAAGCAACAAAATGCAAACGAACAGAATGAATAGTAATTTGCCCCACTTATCGGTTCTCTCAATAAATGTGAATGGTTTGAATTCCCCTCTCAAGAAATATAGAATGGCCGAATGGATAAGAAAAAAAAAAACAAGCCAACCATCTGTTGTCTCCAAGAAACGCATCTAACCTGCAAGGATGCATTTAGACTCAAAGTAAATGGGTGGAAAACAATGTTTCAAGCAAATGGAAGCCAAAAGAAGGCTGGTGTGGCAGTTTTGATCTCAGACAACTTGGTTTTTAAATCAACAAAAGTAATGAAAGACAAAGACGGTCACTATATAATGGTGAAGGGTACAGTTCAACAAGAAGATATAACAATTCTAACTATGTATGCACCCAACTTAGGTGCACCCAGATTGATAAAGCAAACTCTACTTGATCTAAACAAATTGATAGACAGCAACACCATAATAGTTGGAGACTTCAACACCCCACTGACAGCACAGGACAGATCCTACAAGCAGAAAGTTAACAAAGAAATAATGGACTTAAACAGAACTCTAGAACAAATGGGCTTTACTGACATTTACAGGACATTCTACCCAAAAACCACTGAAGACACGTTCTTCTCATCAGCTCATGGGACATTCTCTAAGATTGACCATATTCTAGGAAACAAATCATGTCTCAAAAAATTTAAAAAAATAGAAATCATATCATGCATCTTCTCAGATCACAGTGGAATAAAAACAGAAATCAACCCCAACAGAAACTCTCATCTCTACAC
>CAUYSK010057929.1:0-18698 GCA_963575035.1 Avahi laniger
GCCTGTAGTCCCAGCTACTTGGGAGGCTGAGACAGTAGGATTGCCTGAGCCCAGGAGTTTGAGGTTGCTGTGAGCTAGGCTGACGCCACGGCACTCGCCCCAGGCAAGAGAGTGAGACTCTGTCTCAAAAAAAAAAAAAGAGCTCATCTGGGCTCATCTAAAACAACTTTCCTTTTAGGAGGAGACTATTTTAATAAAGTGTTTTAAAAATTGACAATATTATTAGAAGAATGCAGAAATATTGCCCCAGGAAAAGATTCTATATAAATAGAAATATCAAATGTACGTGCCCACGCGTTCTATATGTTCGTCTAATCTCACGTTGAAAGATGTTGCTGCTATTGTCTGGGACAGTGTGTAGGGTGTGATGTGACTTAGTGCACAATCAGCATTATTGTTAGCTGTAATCACAGGGCTGCAAGAGACGTTATAACTGCTGGGCTGATTTTTTCAATGATATGGAGCCTGTTCATTAGAGAATTACCTCCCAAGGATTGTCTGAACATGTTGATATCTGCCATTTCGCAAGGAAAACTCTTTCATGTTTCTTCAATTCGATTTTTTTCAGACATCTGGAGCACCTGTGAATTTAGAAAAAAAAGTCATTTGAGCATTCAAATATGATATACTTTGCAGGATCTTTCTGGCTATTTTAAACATTTATTAAAAGGAACTACTTACATGTTGGACCTGGGAAAAAGGCTTGGTTACTTTAGTGCAATCTCCTTCTTTAGAAATAAAGGACTAGAGGCAAGAGGACCTGTGTCACTTGTTTAGGATTGTGGAAGTGAAGAACAGCAGAGCAGCCACTAGATACCGGCTCTTCTGACCACCAGTTGGCAGTTTTTCTCTTCACTGTATCATCAGTCCTGTTGAAGACAGAATTTCTGTCCTGGTTTGGAAACTGTCCCTGCTGTGTTGTTAATCATTTGACAAAGCTTCCTAAACCCCAAATTGGAAATACTTTGTTATTTTTGTCTAGGCTTGTTAGGGGGGAAGAAAACTTTCAAAAGTAATGGTTTCAATAGTAAGACAAACAACCTGATTAAAAATGGGCAAAAGATTTTAACAGACACTTCGTAAAAGAAAATATATGACTAACTAAAAAGCTCATGAAAAGATGTTCATCGTCGTTAGTCATCAGGAAAATGCAAACAAAAGCCATCATGAGATATCACACACACTCACTGAAATGGCTTACATAAAAAAGTCTCTTACAAACACCCAGTTTGGGTGAGGACATGAAACAAGTAGAACTCTCATATCCTGCTGATGGGAAGGTAAATTAGTACAATCACTTTGGGAGATTTCTTGGCAGTTTTGTATAGAGTTAGATACACATTTGGGTAAAACACACTTGCCCAAGAGAAATCAAAGTGTATATACCTACAGAGACTTGTACGTAAATGATTGTAGCAGTTTATTTGTAATAGTCAAAAACTGAAAAGAATTCAAATGTCCATCTGTTGTTTCCTTCTGCTTGAGAAACAAAAAATAAAGAAAAAAAATAAAAATAAAACAAATGTCTGTTTGCAGGTGAGTACATAATTAGATTATGGTATAGTCATGCAAAGCTATGTCCAAGTTCTAACACCTGGTATCTATGAATGCGACCTTATTTGGAAATAGGGTCTTTGCAGATGTAATTAAGTTAGAGGTCTCAGGAAAACATCATCCTGGATTTAGGGTGTCAAATGACTGGTGTCCTAATAAGAGAAAAGACCCAGAGGCACATACGTAAGGGACAAAGGCCACGTTAAGACGGAAGCAGATTGGGGTGATGCTGCCACAAGCCAAGGAACTTTAGGAACCACCAGAAACTGGAGGAGGCAAGGCAGGATCCTCCCTTAGAGCCTTCAGAGATTTCATGGTCCTGCTGACACCTTGACTTGGAACTTCTGGCCTCCAGAACTGTGAGAGAATAACTTTCTGTTGTTTAAAGCCATCCAGTTTGTGTTAATTTGTTACAGCACCTCTAGTAAACTAATATACTATATGATTCCTTCATATAAAGAAAATTCAGGCTAACCTATAGGACAGAAAGCAGATCAGTGATTGCCTGGACTTAGGGATGGAGAAAGGGACGGATCGCAGAAAAGCCAAGGAGACTTGGCGTTGATAGAAGCGTTTGTCCTGTGTTTAAAGTGTGGTAGTGATTTCGCAGGTGAATACACTCATCAAATGGTAAATGAGCACATTTTAAATAGATGCATTTTGTTGTACGAAAATTTACCTCATTAAACTTTATTTTTAAAAAAGCAGTGGTTATTTCCTAAACACATATGATCTCTGAAAGTCAAGAAGAGGGTTGTGAGAACACCTGTGGGCTATGTTATAAAACCGCGTCAGTTGAGCCTCTCCCCAGAGAAGCACGGTGGTTTCATTCCCAGTTTGAGAACTGGATGGTAGGTGTGCAGTCGTTTTCTAGCCTTTGTATTCTGTAAGAATGTCAAGTAAACCAGAGTAAAGAAAGTGGTTTCACTAGATAATTCAGTTTTATGTTTTTCTTTTACTTTATAAAGTTCAAAATTAAGGTTGGGACATCAAAAAAAGAAACAGAAAAAAAGCTATGAAGTTGTTCATATCAGTTCCAGCTGTTTTCCCCAAATAGCTCAACATTGCTTAAGGCAATTGTCTGTCTTTGTGCGTATGTGGGAGAATTGGCAGCACCTGCCTGAGGAGGAGCATCCAGACTCTGTTGGATACGGTGGCCCTTCCTATCGCTAGATTCTTGTAAACTTCTCAAGAGGGCCTTCCCTCCTACTCAGTACCCTCCGTCCTGGGCTCCTCGCCCTCAACTGTTTGCATTCCCTGAGCTTATTAAAAGATGTGATTCAGAAAGTCTGGAATCTGAATTTTTTTAAACAAGTTTCCTGGTTCTGGGGTAGGAAGTCCATGGACTATATCTTTAGAAACAATGTCCTTGGGAGAATTAAGTGAGCACTTACTACCTTTATTCTTGGGAGTTAGTTTCACCAGGAGCTCTGTCCTGTTTCCATTCATCCTATCTGGAACTCGAGGAACCCTTTCAGTCTGTGCAAGCAAGTCTTTCTTGGGACAGGGAGGGTTTGTCTCTACTGTTTATTTAATTAACTCCCCTTCCTCTGCTCCTTCTTTTCTTTCTAGACCTCTGCTTCTTCCACGAAAGGCTTTCAAGTTTGTTTTGTCCCATAATTTCTTTCCCTGTATTTTATCTGTGCAGCAATGTAGCTCTTCCAGCGCTCTAAGTTGGTTCTTGATTGTGAATGTGCACTTTTATAAATTGTCTGTTCAATAATTAAATCTAAAATTTTCATTTTTTATGTAAAAATGAATGATACATATTTTTGGTTTCCACAAAGTCTTCTTTTGTGCCCTAATTAGATCTCTTTGAGGACTCTTGTTCCTGCTATCGTGAAGTTCTATCTGACTCTTCTGTCAAGTGTCTTGCGGTTGGAACTGCCTGTTACAGCTGCTGACTTTGTCTTCCTCCTTTGGCTGCTAAATCTTCCTTTGCCTGCTCAAGGCTTCTCTATCCTCGGAAATCGAACCAGGCCATTAGGATGTCTCAAGCAACGTGAACCCCACCACCCCTCTGCCTCCCTGCAATTCTCTCTTTAGAACACTGATGCGGATTAAGGATGCAGTTAGGCCGTGGTGTTGAAGCGTGGGGCAGCCAGGGAAAGAGACAGAGGTTTAAGGCTCTTGCTTCTTTGTGCAGTGTTGTCTTTTGGGTGTCAGACTCTTTGGAATATATGTAAAGATGTTAATATATTAATGTAATGTATACTTATGTGATATATTAAGATGTTATGTATAAAGATATAAATTATATTAAGATATATATTAAAATCTATATACATACACCCAAACACATACATACACACACACATATCTCCCTTCTTTTTCTTAATTCTATGCTGGGCCTAGGACTACCCCTACTTGGGCCGAGCCCTCTGCCCTAAAAACCCTCACGGAGGCATTTAGGGAAAGAAAGTGTGCCGGATGACCGATGCTGGAGCCTTCCTCCAATGCTGGCAGAAGGATCTCTTTGCTCACTTGTGGTTTAGACCCGCTCCTCAGGTCTGAACTGGCCAAAAGTAGCAAGTGGATTGTTTGCATGTCATCTTGCACATACCCTCCAAGAACTTGGGGCTGCAGCTGGGCAGGAATCAAAAACTCCAACATCTTCCCTTTGTATTCCATTAAGCAGCTCTCGCCCACCCAGGGATGAATTCCTCATCCTTGTCAAAAGAACTCCTCCTCTCCGAATTTTTCTAGTCTCTTACTAATCAAGCAATTCAAAGTAGCTCTTTGGGAAGGCAGCTCTGCAGGACCAGCTCCTGATCCTGTAGCTCAGATTCTCACTGCAGGGACAGTAGTGGAATGAATAATCAGAAAGAAAAATACTCAGGGCTGTGAATTAACTGCCTTTAAGAGCGTAGCCGAGTCTGATTTAAATCCAGGTGAGAATCAGGGTTTTACTCAATCTCATTACACAGCTGAACACAGGCTTGGAGAAGCTCTTAATGAAGGGCTGCAGTTGCTAATTGTTGATCTGATTTTTGCATGAACCACAGTTCTGTTTCCAAAATCTGACCCATCTGATCTGTGCGTAAACCTGAAGGTTGAATCAGCAAGTCCACAGGGAAAAACAGTAGGATCCTCTTTTGAGCTATATTAAAGGTTCAGGTCATAGCAAGATTTATACCTTTTTAATTAAAGAGAGATATGTGCTTCTCCCTAATTCATCTCCAGCTTAGAGAGGGGATTTCTGTCCCAGAGGCTTCTGCTATTGACATCCCAAGGAGATGTCCCTTCTGCAGCCACACTTTCTTGGCTCAGTAGCAGGTGGGGTTTACCTGGATCTCTGAGCCGCTGGGAGCCAACAGATGCTAGAGAGCTGACTACTAACCATACTGACTTTGGAAAGCCATTGCAGCCACAGCCTCAGCAGTGAGAGGAAAGGGGAAGACAGTCTAATGTTAGTCAAAATAAGTCTTTCTCTTATTTACAAGGAGCTTTTCAAGATCCTATACACAAAGGTTTCTCGTGAACCTCACTCACACTAGCCTCATGAGGCAAGTTGTCTCGTCTCATAGATGAGAAAACTGAGCCTTAGGGACTTACCTTAAGGCTCACGTGGCTTCTTAGAAACAGAACTGGGAGTGGAATCCAAGTCTCTTCGTTCCTGGTTCCTATCTCTTGGAGATCTGGCAAGTTGCCTACATCTGTTGGTGAATACTTTCCGTATCTTTCTCTCTCTCTTTTGACCACAGAGATTATTTAACTAGTTACACCTGCGTGGAAAAATCCTTCAAGGTGCTGGGAATTGACTCCTTTTTGTCTTTAATGGCAAAGGCAAGATGGCCTGAAACCAGTGTGAACCAAGCTCACAGACCCTTCCTGCTCCGGGCCTGCTGCCCCTCCTCTCCTAGATGCTGTCTGGGGGCAACCAAGTGCCTGACATACTGGATTCTCGAAGTCCAGGCTGGGCTTACGCGGGAGGCAACCCTCGGAAAACCCTCTCCAGACTGTTAATGCACGCCGCTCTGGAGACTGCCCTTTCTCTATTAATAGGTGAGCGCCTCTGGCATCGATTTCTGCGGTCTACCTTCTCTAGGCAGATGTTGGCTAGTTTTTAGAATTTTATCCTCTGCTCAACACTAGCCACAGGTTTGGTGCAAACGGAAAAGTGGACTCAAACTCAGATTTCTCTTCCGACCTCTGCTGAGTCCGGTGGTGAATTCCACAAAGTGTCATCAGTGCTTCTGAAACCCTTCGGTCCCTTTGGTGGAAGCGCAACCACCAAGGGAAAAAACTGCTTTTCCAGCTGCCAGCACCAACCAGGTTGTGCTTGTCAGACAACCCTGGTTTGTATCTCTCGCTGAAAGGCAGAGGAGCTGCTTATGAACTCCTAGAGGGATAAGAGCATGTTGTAACAACCTTGAATCTGCCTGGCTAGAAGTCGCCCACCTTGCCTAGGGTGCCCAGAGTGTGGAGTGAGCGTCTTTCGGGAGAGTGGGGAAGAGGCTCATAACCAGCCCAGGAGCCACGTTGAACTCGGTAATGGTTGAACTTTGCGCGTTTTCCCATTTTCAAAGTAGAAATATCATAGATCACATTTAGAGGTCTGGGTGAATATGTGGGGCCGGGGGCAGACTTCGGCCTGCAGCTGTGGACAATTTCAGGGAGTGCACGGAGCTTTTTAGTCACATGTGCAGAACGTTTCAGTCTCATAAACAGTTACAACTTAGACTGCAAGTCGTATTTTTCAGAGGTTGGGTTTTATTTAGTGTTGCATGCTTAGAGTTATTCAGGGGGAACTTGGCAAAGCTTTCTTCCATTTTCTCTGCTCTCACCAAGACTGTGGTGGGGAGGGGCAACATGATCTGTGCGTGGACAGGAGTCGGAGTTCTAGACTCATTTCCATCACTACTTTGGGCAAGCCATTTGAATCTCTTGGTCCTCTGTTTTCTGTCGTGTAAAATGGAACCTGGGAACTGCGGGAGTTCAAGTATAATCTAGGCTTTGTTCCGAGCCTCAGCAGGGCTTCAGCTGCACAGGGAAGGTGCTGGTTCTGCCTTTTACCTGAGAGGGACATCTCCACAGGCAGGACAGAGCTGGGGGCGGGGGGCCCACCTACCGGGGAGGGCGTGAGCTGTTGCAGTCTCTGTCCCTGCTGTTCCCCAAAGGATTAAATGTGCTACCATCTTACTTGGAGATACGGCCTATTGCTTTACATTTCAACAGTTTCTTGAGTGGATTGCATTAACATTGCCAATCTTGTAGGGGCTAAAACAGCTCTGCAAAAAAAAATATAATAATATAATAATCTTCTATGAATTCCTTTCTTGACTTATATTTGATCAAATGCCAGGGCTGAGATGGCAATAAAAAGAAAAAAAAATGCTCAGGAAAATTCACTGAACTTCCCCCTTTGCCCTGTGCTTATTTTCATGTCTTCGTCTGTTTCAAGGTACAACCAAGCTGTTAATGTTTTCTGTTTAATAAACAGAACATCTGTAACCTCCACTCCCAATGTTCCCATCAGCTTGGCTATTAGCTCACAGGGAACTAGTGAGAGCCACAGGGCTCAAGGTCACTTTCCCTGTTCTTTCATTTGCATTCTCCATGTAATTCACTGTGTTAATGCTCTTTTTGAAAACACTCTGCTTTAAATATATCATTGCTTTCTCCCTTGGGCCCAGGATAAATAATACAGCCCACATTGTACAGAGCCCTACGCTGGATTAGCACAATGATTCATATTTGTGAGTTGTGTTCCTGGGGCTCAAAGAGTGACATTCATTTATACCTTCAAAAATAATCCTCAGAGCACTGAGAAATTAGTCACCAGGCACTGCTGGCTGCTAACTGGCCTACTTTGGCATCTAGACCTGAGAACTGCAGGAGTCTCAGTGTAATCTGGGCTCTGCTCTGAGCTTCAGCAGGGCTTGGGCTGCATGGGAAATGTGCTGGTTCTGAATTTTACCAGAGAGGGACATCTCAAGAGGCGGGGCAGAACTGCATTGTTATCCTTGCGTAGTTAATAACCACGTCCGACAATATAAACCCTTGGAGAAGGATGCGTAAGAGATTGTGCCATCTTCAGCAGTATCTCCTCCTCCTACAGCTGGTACTTCCTGTCCCCAAATTCCCCTCATTTCCCATCCTCACTTTGAAGAATTTGTCACTTTGTTACTCACCGTATTGCTAAGTCATTTATTTTTATGTTTTTCTTTCACTTTAACCTGTTTTAATTTTAACCTATTGGTTAAAAACTTCTAAGAATTCATAATAACAGTGGAATCATTTTTTAAAAAGTATTCCTCCATGAGATTTTCCAGCATCTTTAGGCTTCCACATTGACCCACCACGAGCAACTTATAACCACCCATGCTCTGCCTTCTTTTTTTATTTAAGCAGGCAGATTTCCTTAATTCCCTTAATTCCTTAAACAGAAAAATATGGTAGAAAAAAATGTAAAAGATCTACACAGCAGTAACATGCTGGTGACTTCAACTGGTACTTTAGGTAAAACAGGTAAGTGGACATGAAATAGTTAAGCTGTAAAAGAAGATAAACACAACAAGATTCACAGCTCACCAGTTGCCTGGATGGAGGGATTTGGGCAAAAGGGAAATAATGATGTGGCAATGCAAGAAGTAAACATAGGCTAAAGGTCTTGTGCTAGCAGGAGAGAAACTTTAACCTGGCCTAGAACCTAAATTAACTCTTCATAACCTTGGTTTGCTCCCTGTTGCCAATGAGTTCATGCTAAATTGCTAACAGCCAGTGAGATTCTTTGGAGACTTTGATCCTTGATATGCAATCTAGAGATTGAAAGATTATATTCTTTCTCTAATTAAATCCTTCTCTAACCTTGAATTGAGTGCTGGCAAGGTGAGTGGGCAAGACCCAACCTGCTGTGTGGAGTAGATTCCCAGGAAGGCTGGGAGAGTCTGTGTCCTGCTAAGGGGAGATCTCTGATTGTGATTTGCAGCAAGAATTGCTGCGGCAGGGCTATATGTTCACATAGGTAAGTAGAGACAGATAGTGAAGCGCATTGGAGTCCATTTTTCCTGAGATGCTGAAGTTGACCTGAGTAGCCCTAAGAGGACTGCAATCTATCTGAGTTAATGGGAGCATTTGCATTTAAAAGTCTATGGTCTTCATCAGGGAGTTGTAAAGATACAAATCTAAAAAAATTTTTAAAAAAGTCTATGGTCAGGACCCAGTACTCTAGTACTATAATACGAAATAAGCAATTGCAGGCACAAAAATCTACTGTGATTAAAGCCCTGGGGAACATACGGGTTCTAAGCATTTGTGTGAGTCATTTTCCCCTGGGGAGGATGTGCTCAAGGTTCCAGGGGTTTTTCATGTTCTCCCCATTGCCTTTCCTTTGGTCTTAAGGCCCTTATTTGCTAAATAACTCTATGACATTAGAGACCCTAAAGATGTATTGTTCAGCCAGTTCATTTTGAGGAAATGGAAGTCTCAAAAGCTTAAGTCACCCCTGAAGGTCAGTCACACAGCTGACGAGTTTTTCTGTGCCAGGCATTGCGTTCAGTGATTTACTTGAACTATTTCATTAAATCCTTTCAAAATCTCCATGAAGCTCATATCATTATTGTCCCCATTGTACAAGTGAGGAAACTGAGGTTCAGAGCAACCTGGCCAGCCTTGGGTTGTTTAGTTCCTAATGTCTATTGGCTGCAGAGCTCCTCAATTCCGTGTGTCTCCCGGTAACCTGACGCTTCTGTAAATAGGGTTGTAGAGAAGGAAGAACCACAGTCACTCAGTGTTGAAAATTTCAATACTAGAGATTCCAGCTTTGATGGGGCTGGTGATGCAGGATGGAGACGTAGAGGGGCGAGCTGATCTTTGGAGGCAGACTGCGCAAATTCAAATCCCTGATCAACCACATATTAGTTTCTTCTTGCTACAGTAACAAATTACCATAAATGTGGGAGCACAGAACAGCACAATTTTACAATTCTGGAGTTCCAAACTCCAGGTGTCAGCAGGGATGCGTTCCTCCTGGAGGCTGCAGGAGAGGATCCGTTCCTTGCCTTTTCCAGCTTCTAGAGGCACCTGCATTCCCTGGCTTGTAGCTCCACCCTGGCGTTGCTGCAGCCTCTGCTTCCATCGACACATTGACTCTCCTGCCTCCCTCTTATAAGAACTCCTGTGATTACCTTGGGCCCACCTGAATAATCTAGGATAATATCCCCAACTCAAGATCCTTAATCACATCTGCAAAGTCTCTTTGCCACGTGAGTTAACATTCGTAGGTTCTACGAATTAAGACATGGACATCTTTGGGAGGCCATTGTTCTGTCTACTACACTGTGTGACCAGAGTAAATTACTTAATCTCTTTAAAGCTCATTTTCCTGCTTGGAAAAAAATTGACAAATAATGGTATTTGATTGGTTGAGTTGTTGTGGGGCTAAAATGAGATTATGTTGCCTTAAAGAGTAAGTAGATGTAGCTGTTATTATTATCACTATTGTTTAAGACATGAGCCAGGAACTGTCATCATGGACTAAGGTGACAGTGTCCTTGGGATCTGGAGGATGATGAATGTGGTCTCTGTGATCTTCACCCAGGACCGAAGTGAGTGACAGGTGCCCCCATTTTGCAAATAGGCAAAGCAATGTTGAGTGAGGTCCAACTACCTAGATTTGATGAATTGGGACTTGGGAAAACAAAAGGCTTTACAATTCTACTGAGACCATTTCCTTTTGTGCTTAAAATTATTCTGAAGATTCTATGAGAAGGTGAGTGAGTCATCTAAGCTTAGAGCCTGCTTTATATAGGTTCCCCCAAAGGTTGGGGAAAATTGAATGCAGGCTAAATTAGAGGACCCTGTGAGGCCTGATGGCCCCCAAGTAAAGTCCCAGATGGCAATTTCACCTTTGAGGACATTGGAAGCCTGATATCATCGAGTCTGACTTCTCTCAGAAGTCTTCTCTGGCTTCTGTGGCTGAAGCAGAAACAGGCTTCTGGGCACATGAGCTCCATTGAGCCAAACAGCCTACAGTAGAACAGAACTCACTGGCTAATTTATTGAGGTACAGAAACAGGTCATACAACTCAGAGGACTGACCTTCTCACCCCAGTGTCCCCTCCCACCATTGCCATCATCCCTGTGCAATTTCTTTCCTTGTAAGTGGCATGGGTAGTGGAATTTATGCAGGAGAAATTTCAGTTCCAGATTCTCACCAGTGTCTCCACCTCCCCACCACGGGATCTTTTGGGTCAAGGCTTCCAGTCTCTGGCAGAACCTTGCTGAAATACAAATGCCCTTGACAGAGCACTTGGTTCCACGAGGAACCTTTAGAGATTATTTCTTTCAACGTTATTATTTTATAGCTGAGGAAACTGAGGAACTGTGAGGAGTTAGGGCCAACTACCAGGTTAGAGGAGACAGTTTCCATGCAAGACCACGCTCACTTCCGACACCAACTGCAAGTTCAGGGAGTTCCCAAATCACTCTCAGGTTTGATAGTTTCCTAGAAAGATGGATAGAACCTACTGGAAGCTGTTATACTCACAGTTATGGTGTATTACAGGGAAAAGATGCATATTAAGATCAGTCAAAGGAAGAGACACAAAGGACAAAACCCAGAAAAGTACCGAATGCAGAGTTTCTGTCGTTCTCTCCCTGTGGAGTCAGGATAGCGTTATGTGCCAGGTCTTGATTTGTGACAGCCAGGAAGGCTCACTGAGTCTCAATGTTCAGAGTTTTTACTGGGGCTCTGTCACATAGGCATGACTGAGAGAGTGAGTGAGTGCCCACATGGTGGAGTGGTCTCCATCTCCGGTCCCCAGCCCCTCTGAGCATGACCCAAAGACCCCAACCTAAGTCACAAGATTGGTCTTTTGGGCTTGGTCAGTGCCCACCCTAAACATAAACACTCCTATAGAGATTATCTCCTAGACGGAGGCAAAGGCCAGACATCCTTTGGAGAAAGGTTAAACTCTATACTATACTGTCCTGTGAAGTTGAATGACTCAGTCAAGGTCACATGGCTCTGCCAAAATATTTGCAATTATTAACACTCGGTAATTCTATATATTCTTAAATGATATAGAATATGAGACAATGTAGCACAGCTTTTAAGAGCTTGGAACCAAACTATGGGGTCAGGCTACAGCTCTGCCATTTACTACTAAGCGCCCCTGGGCAAGTTTCCACTCAATTTGTGCCTCAATTTCCTCATTCAGGGTGGAAATAATAAATGCTAATTCATAGAGTAGTCAATACATGTAAAGTACTTAAAACAATATCTAACATCTAATAAGTACTCATGATTTTAGTTTTTAGTATTTTAAACAGAAAAAATATGTTAATAAATCAGCAAAATTTATTCATAATCCTCTTCCTTTTCTTCTCCTACCTAGTTGATAGCCAAGTGTATATGCTTCCAAACCTTTTCTGTTCATAAACAACAGCGAATCACATTACACGTGGTCTTCAGTTTCATTTTTACCTAAGATTTTCATCAAGGATTTATTATTTTTCAATGAAAAAGAATATTTGAACTCATTGAAATAGTTAAATATTGAATAAATGTGCAAACCCTAAGCAACAAAATAATGACTTTTTTTGTTTGCACTAGCATTAAATATGTGAACAGCTAAAAGCCACCTGGGTTACAGAGGCTGAAAAAGTCCTTTTGATTTGTTTAACGTCACAATAACAAATGTTGTTTGTCCCTCACACAGTCCTGTTGCGACTCTAGGATTCTTTCATCACGTAGGAGAATAGTATTTGTCAGGAAACACTGCTTTCCTAATGTCGAGGAAGAAAAATAACCTTGTGGAAGTTTCTGCTTACCTCAGTGGCAAATTTCCAGTTTTCCAATTGTGAAGCAGTAAAATATTGTTTTTAGCTGGTATGTCTAAAACCCAAAAGAGTTGTACAAAAAAAAAAAAATGACAATTGTAGTCAAGTGAGGGAAAATTTGATCAAGTTCTTATCTTGTGCCAGGCACTGGGCTGGTATATTTAAGGGAAATAAGGTCAAAGAAGACCTCATTTTGGGTCCCCTGGGTCCCTCAGCCCAGCAGGACACATGGATGCACAGAATGCAATAAATGAAATGCTAAATAGGTGTTCAGCCCAGAGGATACGGGGCTACAGCAGAAGAAGCACTTTATTCTGGCTGGGCTGGTGAGAGCAGGGACACTTTCGCTGTGCCTGTAGTGATTTCTGGGGCACTGGTCGGGGAAGGTACCTACTCTTGGTGACAACAAGATAGCATTGCTGAATCGAGGCTGACCGGACATGTACGCACCTTCCATGGATGCCGATTCAGTCATCTAGAGTCTTTCGCTCAGCGAGAGAATTTAGGGCATGCCTTTCAGGGGAAGGCCGGTAGAAGTGTCCTGAAACATTATACTCTAACAAAAATGACTCTTCTCCCTCCATGTTGGGTTGAGACTTAACTGATTAATAATAACAGGCATTTACAGAAGTCCTTCTTACCAATCAAGAGATTTTTAGGGTCCCCAGCATGCTCAGAACAACATTTTGAGAGACATTGAACCCAAGGAGGACAGCGAGGCCCAGGTTCGTAGCTCGAGGTGATAACGCCACACTGGGAGTGGCATCCCGGTCTTCCCTCATTTCCATCTTAGCACTCTTAATATTCTTCGTACTTTATCTCAGAACCACTCAGCTTTCTGGATTTCTTTTTTTTTTTTTTTCTTTTAACGGGCAAGAGTCTTCAAATTGCAAGGCACGCTGGCACCATTTACATTCTAAGAGGCTTAGATTTTTAATTTTCTTTTCCATTTCGTTGGAACACTTTAGAAAGTTGCACTGCTATTTACTATGCCACATTCTGAACATATCCTACCGCTTTGATCCTAACGCCTGCAGAGCCTGGGCAGAGCTGGACTCTCAGGGAATCAGTAGAGGTACTGAGAAGTCCAGCAGGTTGAGAATGTTCCATCAAGCACAAGTGGGCAAAAGCCCTACCTTGTGAGACCCCATTATGTGAAGGGGCCGGAGGATGGTGGATTAGGATTGCTGCTTTCCAACGGCCCAAGCGCTCACAGCTTCCCCAACATGGCCTCTGCAACTTCAAATAGTTCTGCAGTCTGTCCCCCAGAGCATTATCCAAAGGCAGTGCTCTCCCCTGCCCCAGACTGCTGAATGGCAGTAGGCTGTTTGTCATTGCGTTCCCTGACTGACACTGATGGTATCTATCTGTTGAATTTGCATCTGAGCATCGACCTCACTAGATTGTAGGAGGAACAGTTAGTGGCTCCATTAAAATTTCCTGACTTATTTTGGTTTCACCCTTAAGCAACTGCTTAATTGGCTTGTTTCCTCTGAGCCCAAACATTTTTCCTGTGGTGGGAGCAGAGAAAATTAATAGCTTCTGGAATATAGAACAATTAGGCAGGGACTTTGGAAAGAATTCTCCCTTTTCTAAGGTTCTTGGCAGGGAATCTCTGTTACCACCTTAGTAGGCCTAAGTCCTACATCCTAAACATTGCCTGAAGCTGCCTTGGGTATCGCCAGGGCTATCAGTTAAAGGGGAGACGAGCAAATCAGCAACAAGCCTCCCGTTAAAAGAATGAGATCCAGGGTGGAAGGTTAGTGCTCACAAGTTCAGGCAAAAATCGCCTATGGTTCCTGGGAAAGCAGAGAAAACACACAAATGAACAGCATGTCGCTGTTTCTCAGTAGCAATTTCTTTGTCCTTATCGTCAAATCATCTCTAGTTTTGAGTTCCTTAGCACAAGGAATGAGAACAAAAGGGATTTCTACTTGCGAATTGTGGTGATGTCCCTGCATTTAAGTCTTCTTTTGAGCTCTCTATTGGGAGGGGTGTACCAAACGGTTAAAAGAAGTGTGGAATTTTCTGTTTTAAATTTTCCTGCATCTGTTGACAACTGGTTAAATATTGTCTTCCTCTCCCAGGAAAATCATTATCCCAGCGGCTCATGCTGGGAACTGTTCAATCCTGCCTCTTCCTTTTCCTCTCTCCAGTCAGCCATGCACATTCATTTATCTAATTGTTCAGCACGTATTTATTGACTGCCTTCATGTCATATCGTGCTCTGCTAGGCGATGGGTGTATGACAGTAAGCACGAGACATGGTTCCTGACTCCCTAGAACTTTGAGTCTTGAAGGAGAATCAGATATTTCTAAATATATAGACACGTACATACACATGTGTGGATACGTATATACATATATATGTATCTAAACTTATATCACAAAAATTAAAAACATGATAAATGAAGGAAAAGAAATGAAAGATCTAATTTAAACTGGGCAGTTGGGAATGGCCTTCCTAAAGAAGCAACTTTTGGGAAGGATTTGGCCTAGAAGACAGGAGAAGAGAATTCTAAGGAGAGGGAGCAAGCTGAATGAAGGCCCTCAGAGGGAGTGGCCTTCTCGAGAAACTGACGGAAGAGTGACTAATGTGAGTAAGCAGGAGCCACATGGCCATCAAGGGTTTTGGAGTGTGCTAACCAAAAAGTCAAAGCAATGCAGTGCCTTGAGATGAGTTTAGTTTAAAAAGATCATTCTAGGCCAGGCACGGTGGCTCACACCTGTAATCCTAGCACTAGCGGGAAGCCGACGGGGGAAGATTGCTTGAGCTCAGGAGTTCAAGACCAGCCTGAGCAAGAGTGAGACCCTACCTCTACAAAAAATAGAAAAATTAGCTGGGTGTGGTGGCACACACCTGTAATTCCAGCTACTCAGGAGGCTGATGCAGGAAGATTGCTTGAGCCCAGGAGTTTGAAGTCGCAGTGAGCTATGATGGTGCCACTGCACTCCAGCCTGGGCAACTGAGCAAGACCCTGTTGGAAATGGAGCAATGTGGGGAGAGGATGAGGGATTCAGGTTCTCTCCTGTTGATGGATCAGATACAGAATCAGGGAGGGAGATATTAGAAATGACACTTTTTCTTCTGATTTATCCCCTGACTGCCCAGTTAATTTCACTTAAGGTGCCCTTTCTCCCATGACTGTGTAACTTGTCTCACTCCCAGTCAGAAATAAGCTGAGCTGGTTTTTCCATTCTGTTCCAGGAACTTAACAGGCTGAGGCCAGTCAACTGCACAGGTGGCATCTCTGGCTGAATAAATAAATAATACTGGATTTATTAACTCCAGGTCTTGTACAAACAAATAAGATGGAAGTGACTAAAACCACGCTCTACAGTAGTGATTATTTACAGGCTTTATATTATATGCGATGAACTATTGCAGATATAAAATGAGTTCTCTTATAAATATCAATTCCTTTTCGGTAGGAAATTGGCTTTACCCCTTAATTAGCATCAATAAAGAACAGTTTTGGCCTGGAATTTGTTCCTCCTCCAGATCTGGGGATATTTTTGTTTGCTTGGTTGCACTGTATTCGCTTGTTTCAGGACATCTTGGTAAGAATATTCATTCCTTGGTTGGAGACCTCTTAGGAGGAGCTCATTTCTATTCGATTCTGCAGATATGTGTAGTACACTTTGAATAACAGGTCTTTGTTGATTGACTTCCACAGGAGGCTTTGTTTCTCTTCAAAATGTTTTTTAAATTGTATTGTCTGTTTTATTAGTAAATAATCATAATTAACAATAAACATAATAGCTACTATGTATTGGATGCTAAGAAACTCTGCTTTTTAGACATAATCTTGTAAGGTGGGTGTCAGTGTTTTCCGTCAAAGTCGTGTGGTCAGTAAGTGGCGGAGAAGGGGTCTAAACCCAGGCCAGTTAAAGCCAGAGCTGTTGACCATTACCTCACGTGCCCGAGGAAGGTTCCCGGTAACCTGAGTCCTCTGGGCTGAGGTTCTCTGGCCACATTCTCTGGTGTGACCTGTGATCACCCTCTGCTTTGGCAATGGGAGGGCATGTCAAACCACCTGAGGAGGAAACAGTGACTTCCTCCTTGGCGTACCAACTGAATTTAATCACTTCTAGGTCTAGCATCCTGTAGGTTACTACATGTCTTCTTGGATTTTCTTTTTCTTTTCAATTTTCCTCAGTTACATTAAAAAAGAAACCTTCTTCTCCAACTTCATCGTTCCCTCTCTAAGCAAAAAGGATGATTGAATCATCGTGGCTGTTAAAAGTAAGAGTCATTGATACAGTTTTATTTTTAAAAGTCTGTTCTAGACCTTGTTCTGCCATGCAATGGTTGTTTCTAATTTCTAATTGTGAATGTTATCTTAGATAAACCATTAACTTCTTTTTTATGTCAAAGCACGGTGGCTGGCACAAAGTAGATATATAATCTGTGTAGCAGGTTTTGAATCCTAAATATGAAAGGGGTTAGGCATCCATCCATGTGACAAACAAGGACCCAGGACCTCTATGTGCCAGGCACCCTGCCAGGGCCTGGGGTGCATGGATGATGTTGAGATCTAGAAAATCCAGAGTCAGCAGGCTTGGATTCTAATTTTTCTCTGCCCCACATGAACTGCGAACCTTGGTAAATTACTTTATCTCTCTACGCCTCAGATTTCTCATTCCACAGTTAAGGTTAATCAGAGACCTAGTGCATAGGCACTATGTTGGGTGGATTGGATGGGAGTTTGTAGAAAGCACTCAGTGCAGTGTCTGGCACATTGTGAGTGCTCAGTGAATGTTACCTGTTGTTGTTGTGGACCAAGGGAGGATGAACTAAATCCTCTAACATCATTGATTTCCATAAGCATTCAGTAAGCACACACATGCCCATGTACACACATGCTTATTTACACACGGGGAATTTAATTTAATGTTGGGGAGAAGGATGGATAGTCACTCTAAAATTCTTTTTATAAAACTAAACAGTACATTTTCTGCATTACACATACTGTGGAAAGTCAAACTTAGCAGTCTGTTTGGCATTAGCATCTGCGGGGGAGAGCAGCGATTTTCAGAGTGGGAGGTGGAAAGGGAGCCGGCAGGGTAAGACAATTTCTGGAGACTAAAATTTCTGTTCGTCAGAGGGGATGACTGGGTGAAGAATAAGCAAATTCAAACCAAAGACTTCCAGTGCCCCTTGTCGTTTCCATAGTATAGTAATCCAGGAAAAAAAGAGCAGACTCGGTTTCGATGTAAATTTAGACCATACGGCAACCCGGCATTAACTGGATTTTCAGAGTGAAGACAGACACGGCCCAGTGAACTGTGGACAGAGAAGCACACTGGCCAGGGCCAGGCTTTGGGAGCCGCCACTGTGGTGACGTTGCTGCTTGGTGGCAGCCCGGCAGCTGGTGTCAGGCTGAGGTTCCGTGTGGTGTCCAGGACAGAGCAACCAAAGGATATGACAAATGTGGGCAGAGTTTTGGCGGGCACTCAGCACGGGGTGGGGGCACGGGCCTGGCCCCAGAGGTCAGAATGCTCCACCAGGCAGGCAGTGCGTGACAGAGGGGAATGGGGAGGCGATACCCGAAGTCCAGCAAGACTGACGGTTGACATCAGAGAAGTGCATCAGCAGGAAGCAGGACCCTAACCTCTGGGCTGGGGCTCAAAGATGGGCACTGGCCAGAGCGAGGTGTGTCTTGTTTGCAGACCTTGAACTCCAGACCTCTTGCATCCCAGGTTTACGTGGCAGGATTCAGGACCCAGAACTTCACATGATAACCTGGAAGGACCCAAAGACCTCTGTTTAAGAGCCTCCCTGATTGGGGGTGGGACTGGGCTTGCGGGTAGGGGCAGGGTCAGGTGTCAAGTGCTCTGAGCAATGGAGAGGTACAGAGGCGAAGAAACCCAGAATTCCTTCCCGAATCTTCACAGACAATTCCTACTCTCTTTTCATCTTCCTATTTTCTAGTTACATTTAATTACTAGTACACCGCATAGTTTTACTTAATAAAAAAATTCAATATATGCTATTAAAATGGCATCCTTCGTCTAGTAACCGTATGATTTGAGATGACCAGCACAGCCTCAAGCTGTAATCACTTTAATTGTTTTCAATACATGGAAGTCATAAAACCAACTTAGTTTTTTTTTTTTTTTTTTTTTTGAGACAGAGTCTCACTGTGTTGCCTGGGCTAGAGTGCCGTGGCATCATCTTAGCTCGCGGCAACCTCAAACTCCCGGGCTTAAGCGATCCTCCTGCCTCAGCCTCCCGAGTAGCTGGGATTACAGGCATGCGCCACCATGCCCGGCTAATTTTTTCTATATATTTTTAGTTGTCCAATTAATTTCTTTCTAATTTTAGTAGAGACGGGGTCTCGCTCTTGCTCAGGCTG
>CAUYSK010057931.1:0-25692 GCA_963575035.1 Avahi laniger
CTGGCTAATTTTTTCTATATATATTTTTAGCTGTCCAATTAATTTCTTTCTATTTTTGGTAGAGACGGGGTCTCGCTCTTGCTCAGGCTGGTCTCGAACTCCTGAGCTCAGAACGATCCGCCCACCTCGGCCTCCCAGAGTGCAGGATTACAGGCGTGAGCCACCGCGCCCGGCCTGTTTTAGGGTTTTTATTTGTTTGGGGGACTAAGGTTTTTGGATTATTTACCCAAGTAGTTATTCTTTAGCTTTTTCAAAGTACCTATAGCAATTTAATGTGTTTTTGAATTGAAATTACTACTTGTAACTTATTTTCTCATTCTACTTTGCTTGTATCCCTCTTTTTCCCAACACATTTAATTATATCAAATAAATTTAGAAAATTGAGTAAGTTTTCAGAGTCAGTGACAATGAACTGACTGACTGCACCATCTGCATTAGAGGTAGAGTTGAGCATCCCGTGTGTTTGTATCACATTCTTTACTAAATTATTGTTCAAGTTTTATATTATTCAGACTTAGCTAAGCAACTTTAGTCATTTTGTATGTTTTTCATTCTAACATTAATAATGTCTTAAAAATATCCAATATCTTTAGCACTAAATATGATGCCCACCACTCTAACAACTTAGCAATTCATCCACTTTTATTTTTCCTGTAAGTTTTCAAAGTGTAGTTCATTACATTGTTGTTGATGTATATACACAAATTTTGGGGAAATCATTTATTTTTTAAAATCCTAGTTTAAATTTTGTCTAGAAAACTTCATTGTGCCATGTTTTCTTTAAGTTGATGGTCATTTCCAGATTCAGTAGATATATTTTAAAATCCTTAAACTCTTTACAGAAAATTTTAGCCTTGCAGTTTTAGCAGGCAGTTCAGCAAAATGGTTTTATTCAATCTCCAGATGTTGTGTGTGCCATCAGAACTTATTACCAAAAGTTCTGTTTGCCACCTTTTGATTTTGTTGTTCCTCATCATCCTTTTCCTGTTCTTCCCAATTTGCCTTCATTTTCAGTATTTTCTTTTTAAAAAAAAAAAAAAAACTTCAGGTGATTTCTCTGTATCTCCCACTCTTGCTGCTTAAGTTGAATTTGGACATGGAAATGGAAGGGTTTCATTTTGTGTCCATAATTCCACTCTCTCTTTAGTTTGCTAAAGGCAAGAACTAAAACAAATCTTGCCATTTTGGGTATTTTGTTCACTGCTATGATTCTCTTCATCCCCAAATTCACACAGAGGCTCTGGTTTTGCCAGTCTCAGCATATATTTCAAATTGGTGTTTGAGTAGGTTGTCATTATTCTGAACTGCTTGAGCATACTTCATCATTCTAATATGTGTAGTTTTTGGTATTAATAGTTAGAATATTCTTTTCTTTTTTCAGTAATTACAGAATGCTTTCCCATTCCCTAAAAATCTATTGAATTATTTTTCTAGTTTGATATTGAAGAATAAGAATTACTGACTCCTTTCACCTTTTGGGTTATGTAGCATTCCGAGTGAAGTTCCTTTAGTTTGAATATTTTAAGACATTGTTGCTGTCCAGCATTTTTCTAAAAATTGAAAAATCATTAAAGGACAGGAATGAAATATAATACATTAAATGACTTTTGTAAAAACAAGAAGATTTTCATTTTTCTTTTGCTTATATAGCTTGAGTTTTGTGTTTTCCGCTACTACTTTGAATAGCCTTTAAGAACTTCCTGATATGCTGTGCTTTGCATTAAGGTTGTGTAAGTTTTCATAAACAAAAGCTTTTGAATCTGCATTCCTGCCACTTAATGACTGGCATTATATGCTGTGCCTTGCTGTAATTGTGTTGATTCAGCACTGTGGGAGCTTTCTGTTTTCCTTTGAAAACAGTTTTATTATGAGGAAAAGCCTCAGAAATAAGGACTAGGACTGTAGACACCTTTTGAATTTGATGTCCTTAGAATTGCTTCTTTTTTTAATGCTTTATATAGGTGAAAGATATGATCCTGAGCCCAAATCAAAATGGGATGAGGAGTGGGATAAAAACAAGAGTGCTTTTCCATTCAGTGATAAATTAGGTGAACTGAGTGATAAAATTGGAAGCACAATTGATGACACCATCAGCAAGTTCCGGAGGAAAGATAGAGAAGACTCTCCAGAAAGATGCAGGTATTAACACTTTGCCTCCTGGGTCTCTTAGAAAGGGTGCTAAATTTAGGCAGCTCGGTTTGGGGGGTTTTGTTGTTTTTATTTGGGGTATTAGCATTACCTGAAGTTTGGCTTCTTTTTTTTTTTTTAATAGACTTTTTTTTTTTTTTTAAGAACAATTTTAGGTTCACAGAAAAATTGTGGATAAAATACAGAGAGTTGCCACGTACCCATCTCCCTTCCTTCACAGTTTCTCTTGTTATTAATGTCTTACATCACTATGGTGTATTTGTTAACAGTTGAAAAACCAATATTGTTATATGGTAATTAACTAAAGTCATAGTTTACATTGGGCCTCACTGAGTTGTACAGTTCTATAGGTTGTGACAAATGCATAGTATCCACCCTTACAGTATCATATAGAATAGTTTCACTGCCATAAAAATGCCCTATGCAAAAGTATGGAATGGTTCATGAATTTGCAAATCATCCTTGCACAAAGGCCATGCTCATCTTTTCTGTATCATTCCAGTTTTAGTACATCTGCTACCGAAGCAAGCAGTGTGCAGCTGTTTTTAAGATGCCAGGTCAAACATTATTTTCAATTAGTATTGACATACCTTCCATGTTGCCTGTGTCCACTTATTTCTAAAGTTGATCATGTGTCCTGTATATTTTTATTCAACCTGTGTAGTCTTTCCTTGGAATATTTTTCCACAGTAAAACCTTCAGATTATTTTGCATTTGGACATTAGATGATCCAGGGATCTAAGATACTATTGAGGAATAATGAAGTTTATATATTAAATTTAAACAAAAGTTAAAAGATTTGAAATTTAACTCTTCCCATGATATTTCATTATGATTCTGTGCCTGTGTGTACCAGAAAAACAATCCAAGTGGCATTTGAACCACAAGTTTTTGAGTGTAGACCTGTATTTTTATTAACTACATTTTCTGATGGCAGGGCATTTGTATTTCGTTTTACATAAAACAGTACTTGGAACTTTGCAGCATTAACCTTTTGTTCTTACCTACCAATATAGCTATTAATATTAACTGATTTTTTTGGCAATTTAAAGGGCAGTGTGTATAATGTTTAATTTGCAAAGCAAGTTTTACAAGGCCTTTATCATTGTGCCTTACGATATCTCTATTAAATAGAGTAAAGCCAGAATTTTACCCTTATGTTTTAGAAGTAATACCTGAGACTCAGTCAGACCGTGTGGACTTGCCCTAAAGTAAAGCAGTTAGTGATGGAACCAAGCCTTCAAATGAATTCTTGTAACTAAATACCATCTGTTTTTTACCACCTGCCCACCTCAAAATATCTTAATAGTTAAGATTTAGGGCTCACTAAAAAAAAACCAAAAATATCATTTAAATTTTTTGTATTTTCAGTATGTTTTCATATTAAATCCCCAGAATGCCTCTTTTTCAAGACTATTTCTGGAATGTGATCTTTGAAGAGCCAGAACTTATTTCTAGCACTTTGAATATATCTGTTTTAGAACTACATTTGTATCTTTTCCATACTGAAAGAATACGAATATAATAATTATAAATACTAAACGTTGGGGAAAATGGTGCCTACTTCAAATATTCTGTGCTATTTTTCCCTCATTAATGTTTTTGTGGCCTGTATGTATAAATTTTTGGCTTGGTTTATAAAACGTAGTGGCCATGTATTCTGGCCACTCTACCTATTTCCTGCAGAAGTGTGGGAATCAGGTACAGTAGACTGGTTAGAGATCCCTATGTGTATTCTTGTATTGTTACTTCTCTCCTTTGTCCTTCGATCCTCAGTTTTACTTTTCTGGCTTTGCTTCTCTATTCTCTTTTTTTATTTTTCTGTTTCTCCCTTAATTACTTTTTCTATGTTGCCTCTAGGATCTCCTAGGGTTTCCAAATCTCTTATATAGAGTATTTAGGTTTAAAAAAAAGAGTGAAGATACGGTGAATACGATTTATCATAGCAACAATAGGACATGGCAGGGATTTTTCATCTCGGAGTATTCGTGATAGAAGAGTAAATTTGTAGACCAAGTTGCCTGTGACCTCTCTGCATATTACCAGAATTTCTGACTTTTTAGTTCATTGTTAGATTCAGAAATTCTTGAACATTGATCAGATATGAAGCTTCCATTTCATTGTGTACTAGTCAGATTTATATTTTCAACTTATAAATAAATTATGTTGTACTGAAATAAAATTGGATATCAAAAAGGTAAGAAATTTCAGTTTTACTTAGAGGACTGATAGTGGGAATCTGTAAGTCATTTGTTGTTGAGAAATTAGGGCTTTCGAACACTTACCACAACTTGTAGGTTCCTTAAAAATGTATTTAACCCCTTTGCTCTTGTATGGAAAGTCATTCTTTTTTTTTTTTTTTTTTTTGAGACAGAGTCTCATTCTCTTGCCTGGGGCGAGTGCCTTGGCATCAGCCTAGCTCACAGCAACCTCAAACTCCTGGGCTCAGGCAATCCTACTGTCTCAGCCTCCCAAGTAGCTGGGACTACAAGCATGAGCCACCATGCCCGGCTAATTTTTTCTATATATATTTTTAGCTATATATATTTTAGCTATATATATTTTTCCAATTAATTTCTTTCTATTTTTGGTAGAGATGGGGTCTCGCTCTTGCTCAGGCTGGTCTCGAACTCCTGAGCTCAGAATGATCCGCCCACCTCGGCCTCACAGAGTGCTAGGATTACAGGCGTGAGCCACCGCACCCGGCCTAACACTTGTTACTTTCTATTTTTGTTTTTTTTGTTTGTTTTTTCTAATGACCAGCCTGACAGGTGTGAGGTGACATCTCGTGATTTCGATTTGCATTTCCCTGATGGTTAGTGATGTGGAACATCTTTCCGTATACCTGTTGGCCGCCTGTGTGTCTTCCTTCGGGGAAATGTCTATTCATGTCCTTTGCCTATATTTATTTAATTTTTATTTGTTTTTAATCTTGAATCTTAACTCCATTTGAGAATATGATGAAAGCTAAGGAACTTCTCCCAGAAAATACACATACCTATAAAACTTTGCACATAAAGTTAAAAACCTTCTGAATCCCCTAGCTCCCATCCAGAGAATGTGGATTAAGAATTCCTGAGACTCGGCCGGGCGCAGTGGCTCACGCCTGTAATCAATCCTAGCACTCTGGGAGGCCGAGGCGGGCGGATTGTTTGAGGTCAAGAGTTCGAGACCAGCCTGAGCAAGAGCAAGACCCCGCCTCTACTAAAAAAAATAGAAAGAAATTATCTGGATAACTAAAAATATACAGAAAAAAATGAGCCGGGCATGGTGGCACTTGCCTGTAGTCTCAGCTACTTGGGAGGCTGAGGCAGGAGGATCACTCGAGCCCAGGAGTTTGAGGTTGCTGTGAGCTAGGCTGACGCCACGGCACTCACTCTAGCCCAGGCAAAAGAGTGAGACTCTGTCTCAAAAAAAAAGAATCCCTAAGACTCGAAGTGGGAGGAAATTTATTGCCATTAGAAATTTAGATTTCTTCAGCCCTTACTGTAGATGTGATCATAAAAAAAGAAAAGAAAGAAATTTAGATGAAATCAGAAACCACCACTCAGAACTTAATTTTTTTTTAAATGATTGTGGGTTTTTTGTGTGTGTTTTTTTTTAATTAAACGGAACCAAAGCCCAGACAGATTTTCTGTGTTTGGATTTAGTCTGTATTGTAATAAATACCTCAAAGACAAAAGGACGGTGGTCGTGAGCACAACACAGGGGACCATACATATTTGCTGGAAACCAGCAGTGGACATAAACACAACACGGAACTGCTGACGACCATAAGCCCAGCCCGCTCCAGCTGACCTGACCGCGCAGCAACTTTTGCCAACTTGCCAGAGAGGCAACTCCGAGACAGGGAAGCTGCCTGCTTCCTACTTAGCAAGGAAGCACTGTTTGTTTTCTGCTGAGCACACGCAACCAAGATCCCAGATTGCCCAGACCCACCCTCGATGACAAGAGCTCAGTCGGCCACTTCAGTCTCCTTTACCCACTTTTAATCGGATTGGTTTTTTTGTCTGTTTTGTTACCGAGTTGTAGGAGTTCCTTACATTTTTTGGCTATTAACCTCTTATCAGATTTATGGTTTGCAAACATTTTCTCCCATTTCGTCGGCTGCCCTTTCACTGTGTTGACTGTTTCCTTTCCTGTGCAGGAGCTTTTCGGTTTGATGTTGTCCCGCTTGTCTATTTTTGCTTCGTTGCCTGTGTTTTTGGTGTCGTATCCAGGAAATCACTACCAAGACCAATATTATGAAGACTTTCCCCTTTGTTTTCTTCTTGAGTTTTATAGTTTGTAGTTTCAGGTCTTTATTACTTAAGTTCTTAACACATTCTGGATCTGAGTCCTTTGGCAGATGTTTGTGTTGCAAATAACTTCTCCCAGTCTGTGGATTTGTTTTTTCCCTCTCTCTCTCTCTTTTTTTTTTTGCAACAGAGTCTCACTCTATTGCCCGGGATAGAATGTCCTGGCATCAGGCTAGCTTGCAGCAACCTCAAACTCCTGGGCTCAAGCGATCCTCCTGCCTCAGCCTCCCGAGTAGCTGGGACTACAGGCATGCACCACCATGCCCGGCTAATTTTTTCTATATATTTTTAGCTGTCCAATTAATTTCTTTCTATTTTTTTAGTAGAGATGGGGTCTCGCTCTTGCTCAGGCTGGGCTTGAACTCCTGAACTCAAACGATCCGCCCGCCTCGGCCTCCCAGAGAGATAGGATTACAGGCGTGAGCCACCATGCCCGGCCTGTTCTACCAATTTACTGGACTGACCTTGTGCCAATAACTCACTCTCTTAGTTAATGTGGCTTTATAGAAAGTGTTGATATCTAGGAGTTAACTTTTCCAGCTTTCTCACCTTAGTTATTCCAGGTCATTTGCATTTCTATATGCATTTTATTTTTTTATTTTTACTTTTTTAGAGAGGGGGGTCTCACTATGTTGTCCAGGGTGGTCTTGAACTCCTTGCCTCAGGTGATCCTCCCAAGTAGTTGGAATTACAAGCATGCACCATGGTGCCCAGCTGAGAATTGACATCTTAACAATATTAATCTTCTAATCCATGAACACAGTACATCCCTTTCCTTATTTAGGTGCCATTTAATTTCTCTCAGTAACATTTTATAGTTTTCAGGGTAGAGATTTTACATCTCTTTGCTTAGATTTATTCTGAGTATTAGAGATTTTTTGATGCTTCTATAAATAGTATTTGTTTACAATTTTATTTTCCAATTGTTTGTAGCTAGTTTATACAAATACTATTGATTTTTATGTATTCACCTCAAATCCAGAAACTTTGTTGAATTTACTTATTTCTTAGCTTCTGAAGTCAGACAGGATCTGGTGCATTCAGGGCCGTGTGGCCGCAGACTGAATTCACTTATTTCTAATAAATTGTTATAAATTCTTTTGGATCATGTCATCTTTGACATATTTTATTCATTTTCTTTTCTACTTTTAATACCTTTTACTTATTTTTCTTATCTTATTGCACTGGCCTGGGATTTCCAGAACAATGTTGAATAGACATGATGATAATGAACGTCTTGTATTCTCAAATTCATGGGGAAAACATTTAAAATTGTATCATTAAATATGATGTTAGCTATAGGTTTTTGTTGCCCATTGTCAAATTAAGGAAGTTCTCCTCAACTCCTAGTTTGCTAAGAGGTGTTTGTTTTTTCATGAATGGTGTTAAATTTTCTCAAATGACCATTTGCTTCTTTCTCTTTATTCTGTTAATGTGATGAATTATATTGACTGATTTTTCAATATTAAACCAAACTTGAATACTTGTGCTAAACCTCACTTGATCATGATATATCATCCTTTATATAAATTACTGGATTCTATCTGCTAATATTATGTTAAAAGATTTTAACTCTATTTTTGTGACAGATATTGGCCTTAAATTCTCTTTCTTATAGTGTCCCTGTGAAGTTGTGTTATCAGGATTATGCTGGCCTCATAAAATGTGTTGGGAATGTGTCTCCTCTTTTCCTACTCCCTGAGTTTGTATGAAAGTAGAATTATTTCTCCTTTAGTTATTTTTTTCTTTTTTCATTTTAAAATAGTGATAGGACTACTCAAGTGTTTTGTTTCTTCTCGAGTCAGTTTTGGAAGGTGTATTTCTCAGACATGTTTCCAGTTCATTTAAATTTTCAAATGTGTTGGCATGAAATTTTTTATAATATCCTCTTACTATATATTTAATGTTTGTAGGGTATGTCGCATGTCCCTTCATCACAACACTTTCACAGTCTGTTCCTCCTTCATCTATTTGCACACAAATATTTGTCTGTCTCCCCTAATTAGAATGCAAGCTCCACGAGGACAGCACCTTTTGTCTGTTATGTTCACTGCTGTGTCCCCAGTGCCTAGAACAGTGTTTGGCATGTGACAGATGCTCTGTGCGTGTCTATTGCAAGAAGGAATGGATGAGAGGTGGAGTCTTGAGGGGGATACCCTCAGGATGGGTGGGTTGGGTCTCTGTCACCCTGGGAAGGTCCTACCTCCTTTACTGCTATATTCTGCAGGCTCAGCACGGTGCAGAGCACAAGGAATGGAGGCCTCTTTTTGTCCCTAGCCAGCCCTGCACTGGGCCTGCCCCTGGGGGTCATGGGCTTGGGGCTTAGCCTGTCTGCCTGTGTTCTGCAGAGCCACCCTCCATGCGCCTGAAGGCCCAACCCAGCAGCCCTGGCTTTTCCAAGCTCACCTGCAGTGCCTTCTCCTTCTACCCCCCGGAGCTGCAATTTCGATTCCTAAGGAATGGGCTCGCAGCTGGCTCTGGAGTGGGTGACTCTGGCCCCAACGGCGACGGCTCCTTCCACGCCTGGTCATCACTAATAGTCAAAAGTGGCGACGAGCACCACTACCGCTGCCTTGTGCAGCATGCAGGGCTGGCACAGCCCCTCACTGTGGAGCTGGGTGAGGTCCCGCTGAGTGACAATCCTCCCCATTTCTGATTGCCTCCGTCCCACTGCTGCACCAGGCCTTCCTGAGTCTGAACTTCCTCCCTGCTGCTGCTGCTGCTGCTGCTGCTGGTCCTCTTTGAGTCTGGCTGCCATGTTCCCTGCTCGGGACTGCCAATTCTTCCAAAGCCTGATGGCTTGTCCTCCCTAAGTCTGACCATCTTCCATCTTGCTGCTGCTGGTCATCATGGAGTCTGACCATTCATTGTCTGCTACTGCCAATCCTCACCAAGACTGACCACATTCTGCCTTGCTACTGCCAGTCCTCCGTGAGATTGACCTTCTACTGCTCTGTGCCTGCCCCTCCTTCCCAAGTTGGACCACCACCTGCCCTGCTGCCACAGGTCCATTACCAGTGTGACTGAGACCTCTCTTGCTATGGCTGGTTCTTACATCCAACCTGGGGAGATTCTGCCCAGACTCGGAGCATCACCCAACTGGCCTTTCCCCTGCCCATGCCCACCCCCACACACTTGGTGCTGGGATCTTCAAGGTTGGGAGGGACCAGGACACCCCCCTTGCCCTGTCTTGACTGGATGGGGTGGAGGGGTCTACTCAGCATCTCACGGCATTCTCTGGCTGCAGAGTCACCGGCCAAGTCCTCAGTGACAGTGGTTGGAGTCATCGTCGGCTTCTTGCTGCTCGTGGCAGCGGCTGCAGGAGGGGCGCTGCTGTGGAGGAGGATGAGGAACGGGCTGCCAGGTGTGGGGCAGGAAGAGGGAGCGCTCGGAGAAAGGGACAGAGACCCCACGGAAAGGAGGACACAGACCAGGATGGACAGAGATTTGAGAGGGCGGGACCGAGCACGGGAGGATGGGGAAATAGAGGCCCAGAGAGGGGCGACAGAGAGTGGGCGGAAAGGGGGAAATAGGGGAACAGAAACTCATAGAGAGTAAGATAGAGACTGAGAGAATGCCCGTGAGACACACGCACACAGAAATGGGGTGAGGGGCGGTCAGAGACCCAGGGGGCCTCAGAATCTTACGCCCTCTCCCTTTTTTTCTCCTCAGCTCCTTGGATCTCTCTCCGTGGGGATGACGCCGGGGCCCTCCTGTCCACGCCTGGCCTGCTGCCGGACACCGACTCTCAGGACATAAGTGCATTCCCAGCAACTGCCTGACCATCCCCCGTTCTGGCTGCTAATAGCTAATGCAGTCAGGTCTCTTTAGTGCGAGACCCTTTGGAATCCTGGCATCTCTGAGCCTCCAGAAGGAATCCTGGGCCCGTTGTCTCCCTCTGGATCCCTCCTCCTGTGGTCTGCCTCAGTTCCCCCTCCTGATACATACGGCTCTTTTCCACCTCCACAATATAACATGAGTTTGGGCCCAAATCGTCGTGTTGTCATTATTTCAAGTTTTCAGGCCGGGGAGGTAAGGGAATGGGTGGGAGGAATGAATGATATAAACCCCAGGTTTCAGATCTCTCCTGTCGCTAATATGTGGCCTTGGTGGAATCTGCGATCTTATATATCAAGTCATGTATTTTTCATTCTTGAATTTCACAAATATTTACTGAAGGCCTACACCCACCGTGCCAGGCATCTTGAGGAATTCTTGGCTGGTGTCTGACCAGCCTTCTTTGTGCAGAAGAAAATTGTTCCCTCTTCGAGGAAAGAGAATGCCTCCTCTGGCCCCTTGATTCTCCTCTTTCTTAAACCATCCCGACAAAGAGAAAGAGAAAAATACAACTCCCGTGAGGCTTTGGGGCTAGAGCAACTGGAGGTAGACGGCAGGGCGCCCCGATGCCTGCCGGGAGGTGTAGTTTTCCCCGGCCGTGTCACTCTGGCATCGCCCCGCGGGTCTTCCCGGGGCCCACCGCGCTTTCTCCTTTTGTGGACGTGGCGACCGGCGCCAGCTGCCCTCCTGGCGCTCGTTGGCCCCGCCCCATGCAGCGCTTATTGGTCGGAGGGCGGGGCTCTGGGCCGCCAAAGGCGGGGCCTGACTGGAGAGCGGCCAAATTGGGCATATTTGGGAGAACACAGAGTGGGAGTGTGCAGAGGGAAGCCGAGCTGGATAACCGGGTAAAGGGAGCGGGTAGGGGGCCCTGCCCAGGGAAGGCGGCTCGGGGCGGGTGGGGTCGAGGGTCCTCAGGACCTAAGCTGAGAGCGACACCGGGGAGCCTGCCCGATTTCTTGCTGGCCACCACCACGCCCTGCACTTTGCATGAGACGTGCACCATGTCTCCCTGAAGTCCCCCCCTTGCGGATCTGGTACTCTCTCAGAGGATTCAGTCCCCACAGCTGGTTTTACCTCTGAGCACCCTGGCCGTCTTTTTCCCATCGCTGCCCCTTCTTGATCCCAAAAGTTTGCAGCCAGCTTCCATCTCTCTGTCCTGTCCCAGGTAATCCCCCTAGACATCCACCCCCTGTCTCATTTCTGTCCCCATCCCTGTGACCTCTGACCCCTGGCCTTGTCACTCCCCAGGAACCGATGATGTGGCGATCATCACTTCTGCTGTTTCTGTTGCTGCTGAGGCACGGGGCCCAGGGGAAACCGTCGCCAGACGCAGTCCCTCATGGCCAGGGGAGGGTGCACCAGGCTGCGCCCCTGAGCGAGGCCCCTCATGATGACGCCCACGGAGACTTCCAGTACGACCATGAGGCTTTCTTGGGACGGGACGTGGCCAAGGAATTCGACCAGCTCAGCCCAGAGGAAAGCCAGGCCCGTCTCGGGTAGGAAGGAGATGGGGGTGGGGCAGGTTTAGGGGTGGGGGTTTCTGGAGAGAGATGGGAGCATTGATGAGGGGGCAGCCGAGGGACTGGAATGGTGTGGACTGGACTTCAGTTCTTTGTGAGGATTCTGTCTCCAAGTTCTACCTCTTCTCCTCAGGAAAAACACAATTAAGTTAAAATTGAGGCCCTCAAGATAGGACCTTTCCAGGCAGCAAACTCTGTTCAAATTCTGCCCCTAAGTCACTCTTTGTTCCTTTGTCCCGGACACCTCTCCTCCCTAAGCCTTAGTTCCCTGCCCTGGAAATGAGATTTGGCAGGTAAGGAGCTCAGCCAGGGCAGAAAGATGGCTGAGCCCAGAATTTGAGGGTGAGCTGGGCTGAATGGGGTCTTGCTATGATCTGGAGAAAGCGTGTCCCCCCTCTGTGTGTGCAGTGCAGGCAGGGCCAGAGTGGGCCTGAGGTCAGGGGGGCAATGGAAGCAACCGCTCGGTGCATCCTACTGATGCTCATTCGTCCTACAAATGTTCACTGAGCACCTACTACGTGCCAGGCACTGCTCTAGGTGTTAAAATCACAGCAGTGAACAAACAAGACAAAAATCCCTGTTCTTGTGAAGCTTAAATTGTAGTGGCAGAAACAACAATAAAGTGCATCACATGGAAATAAATGTATCAGAGAAAGGGCAAGGGAGTGAGGAAGTGTGGAGGGGAGGGGCTGATGTGTGTATGAGGGGTGTAATTTTAAATAGGGAAGTCTGCGGAGGCCTGGATGGAAGGTGGTATTTGAGCCACGTGGGTATCTGGGGGAATAACATTCCAGGCAGACGGAACAGTCAGTGCGAAGGCCCTGAGGCAGGAGTGGGCCTGGTCTGTCTGGGTAGCAGTGAGGCCCCTGTGGCTGAAAGCCAGAGAGGGAAGGGGAGAGACTGGGCGGTGGGAACAGGGAGGAAGCAAAGAGGTCAGATCTTGCAGAGACTTTTGGGTCACAGTGAAGATTTAAGTTTTTCCCTGAGGGAGATGAGAGCCACAGGAGGGTGTGAGCTGACTTGGGCTTTAACAGAATCCGTCTGGCTGTTGGGTGGGGAACAGACTGTAGGAGAGTAAGCAGGGAGCCCAGAGAGAAGCAGCTGCAGTAGTCCGGGGGGACACCAGAGAAGGTGGTGGCTAGATCAGGGCAGAGACAGCAGCGGTGGTGGCTGGTCAGCTAGCTGGAAGATTGTGCGTGGGTGGGGGTGGGGAAGGAGGGGTGGGGAAGGGGCAATGATAGGTTAGCACTTTTAGCTTAGTGCTAACTATGGTGCCAGGCGCTTGCTAGGTGCTTTACATGACAACTCATTTAATCCCCACAACCACTTGTTGGGGCAGGTACTGTTATTTATCTCCATTTTACAGAGGGGTAACTGAGGCACAGAGAGATTAAGTCATTCACCCACAGCCAGCAAGAGGAAACAGCAGGGGTTGGATCTAGAATGTCTGGCTGTGGACTGCAAGCTCTTAGCCACAGCGGGAGCCTCAGGACAGGGTGTGAGTCTCAGGGACAAGAGCCGGCCCCCTGACAGACCCCGGCACAGACAGTCCAGGTGCAAGGGAGGCAGAGACACACGTAGAGCTGAGGAGGGCTCTGCCGTCTCGGATTCGACCCTGGGGACTGGGCCACGGGGGCCAAGGGACGGGGACAGGGAGGAGGGCTCCATGTGGTCTCTATCAGCGATTGGGCGAGGACCGGGACCGTGGCAGGGCGTCTCCAGGGGAGAGCAGAGGGGCTGGGAAGCTAACAGGCGCGGCCCGAGAGAAGAGGCGTGAGATGGGACCTAAATGGCTTGACTTGCGACGAGGGAGTACACAGGAGCCCGACGGGACAGAACGGAGAGGAAAACGGAGGGTCGAGCCCAGGGGTTGCGGGTGATGGGTCTTGGGCAGTGCCTGGTTCGGCCTGGAGCAGGCCGGGAGAGCGACCGGACGCAGCGCGGGGCGGCGCTGTAGAGAGAGAAGCCCGAAATCTACGCGCGGGGCCAGCGAAGGGGGCGGGGCACGGGGCGGGGTTAAGGAGGGTCCAAAGACAGGGAAGGGGGAGGGGCGGGGCCTGAGGGCGGGGCCGAGACGGCCGGAGGTTCGGCCGTGGATGGCCGTGGCGGTTTGGGTACAGAATTGGACTCGGGACTGGGGTCCCGCAGGCCAGGGGCGCGATGCGACCACCCGCTCCCTCACCCCACCCCAGCTCGGTCCAGCGAGAGGTGGAGCACGTGCAGGGTCGAGGGGCGGGGCCGGGGGGAGGGTGTGGCCCTGGCTTGTGAGGTCCCTCCCGCCGCCGCGGTGGCTCGAGAACAGCAGCGCCGGCTGTAGCCCGCTGGGTCTCGAGAAGGGCGTGACTCACCTCTGGCGGGGTCTCTGGGCTGGTGGGGCGGGTGCTGCGGGGGTCTCGGTCCCTAAATTGACACGCGCCCCTCCCCGGTTCGCCCGCCGCCCGACCGTGGCCCGCACGTTCAGCCTGATGTTGGGGGCGTGGCTCCGCGCGAGGGGCGGAGCCTGGCCGGGAGAAGACCCGCCCCCGGAGTGGGCTGGGCCCGACAGTGACACTTGCCCCGCCCCGGCTCGCAGGCGGATCGTGGACCGCATGGACCGCGCCGGGGACGGCGACGGCTGGGTGTCGCTGGCCGAGCTTCGCGCGTGGATCGCGCACACGCAGCAGCGGCACATACGGGACTCGGTGAGCGCAGCCTGGGACACGTACGACACGGACCGCGACGGGCGTGTGGGTTGGGAGGAGCTGCGCAACGCCACCTATGGCCACTACGCGCCCGGTATGCGGCGACACCCCAACCCCTGCTCCCCTCACACCCGTGACCCGATCTTTCTAGCCGCCTCAGCCCTTAACCCATCTACCCAGAATCCCTGACCCTTGAGCAAGATCTGCCCACTTGTAGGTCCCCATCACTCTGAGACCCCCAATCCTTGACCTCTCTCTGACTTTTCCTTCTGGGGTCCATGGCCTCTATGACTCCGTGACTAGGGAACTTCAGATCCTTGTCCAGGGACACCTACTTTCCATGCCCTGTCGTCCTGGCCCCTGACCTCTGTGGCCTCTCATCCTGAGAACCCCAAAGCCATTTACCCTGTCCCCACTCTCTCAGTTTCCTCTTCTCTGTCCTAGGCCCCAGCCCCAGACCCCCCGCAGCTCTTGTTCTCCTCTCCCTCCTCCCCCAACCTTCCCCTCTCCTGGCTCCAGAGGGGTCTTTCTGCACCCAGAGCTGACCCTGCCCCTCCCCTGCTCAGGGCTCGCCTGGGCCCCCAGGAGACAGTCCCAGCTCCTCAGCTTTGTTTTTCTACATTTTCTGCCCCAAATGGATCTACTGTGGTTTCTCTGAACTCACCACACTCCTCAAACCTCTATCTACACTCTCCACGTGCTGTTCCCACCAAGCAAAATGCCCTTTCCCTCCTCTCTGCCAAGCATCTGAATCACCCAAATGGGCCACTGTCAACTCCAAGTCCACTGTTCTTGGCTGCATGCCCTTGGGCAAGTTACTTCCCCTCTCTGGGAATTAGTTTTCTCATTCAGAAAGTAGAATAAATGGAAGAACCCACTTTACTTGCTTTTTGTGCAAGTAAAGGATTAATTGCAATGTTGTAGTTAAAGAGCTTAGCATATAGTAAAGTCTTAGAACAAATTAGCTAATATAAGCCCAGCATGGTGTTGTGCCTGTAGCCCCAGCTACTTGGAAGGCTGAGACAGGAGCATCGCTTAAGCTCAGGAGTTCAAGCCCATCCTGGGAACACAGGGAGACCCAGTCTCAAAAGATAAATGAATACAGCAAATAAACAAAAATACAAGTTAGCTAATATATATAATATATATTATAAACCTATACAATAAATTATATATGCAAGTTATATTGTATATATGATTATGTAAGTTATTGATATGTTACTTATTATTAATTCTGGGGCTGTCTTCTCTTCCTGCTCCCGAGTTAGGTTTCCTTTGTTTTTTTTCTCAGCCTGCCGGCGCTCCCTCCATGAAAGCATGTCTCACTAGGATCTGCCCTTCCCCAGGTGAAGAGTTTCATGACGTGGAGGATGCAGAGACCTACAAGAAGATGCTGGCTCGGGACGAGCGGCGTTTCCGGGTGGCTGACCAGGACGGGGACTCGATGGCCACCCGGGAGGAGCTGACGGCCTTCCTGCACCCTGAGGAGTTCGCCCACATGCGGGACATCGTGATTGCCGTGAGTGTGGGCTGGGAGAAACCCGCCTCCCACACCCGTCCCGGGACCAGGCTTCTCATCCTGGTTCCAGTCTCCTGGCACTTGCCAGGGGCAGTTGGCCACCTGGTTCTCCGGCACCTTCCCTAGGGAACCCAGGCCATAAATGCCGATCAGTGGAGGGTGACGTTTCCCATGCCCACTTCCTGACCCCCAGTGTCTAATCTCTCCTCGTCAAGCCTCCCTCTCCCTGCGCTCACATTGGGGGTCTAGGCCTCTCCCCTACCCTCAGAGAACCATATCCCCAGAACTGCCTCAGGGAACCCCAATCCTGGCTAAACCCCAGGAACACCGCATTCCCACATGTGGAGTGTTCACTCTGAGACCTCTTCTGCTGGCCCCTCACTTTTTTTTTTTTTTTTTGAGACAAGATCTCACGCTGTCACCCAGGCTAGAGTGCAGTCATCATAGCTCACTGCAGCCTCCAACTCCTGGGCTCAAGTGATTTCCTGCCTCAGCCTCTTGAGTAGCTGGGACTACAGGTGCGGTCCACCATGCCTGGCTAATTTTTCATTTTTTTTGTAGATAAAGGTTCACCCTGTGTTGCTCAGGCTGGTCTTGAACTCCTGACCTCAAGTGATCCCCCTGCCTTGGCCTCCCAAAGTGCTGGGATTACAGGTGCACCACTGTGCCCAGCTTTTATTAGCGGATTTGTTATAAGAGCTTATTATATGTTAAGCTCTTTAACTAAAATGTTGCATTTTAACTAAAATATATTAACTAAAATATTGCATTCCAGGCTAGCCCTTCATCTAATTGTTATTCCTTTATAATTTTTCCAAAACCTGCTGTATTCTCTAAGGGAAGGATTCCTTCCTTCCTTCCTTCCTTCCTTCCTTCCTTCCTTCCTTCCTTCCTTCCTTCCTTTTTTTAAAATAGACTTTATTTTTAGAACAGTATTAGGTTCACAGCAAAACTGAGCAGAAGGTTCGGAGATCTCTTCCATGCCCCTGGCCCCCCTCACACGTGCAACCTCCTAGATGGGACATTTGTTACAACCGAGGAACCTACACTGACACATCATTGTCACCCAAAATCCATAGTTCATATTAGGGTTCACTCTTAGTGGAAGGATTTTCTACTTCTACCATGCTTAAGTTTTTACAAATTATTTTAAAAATCTAATTATATGTATTTCACGAATAGGTAACACCGGTGTTAAATGCCCGAAAGATATGTTAAAAAAAAAAAAGGAAAGGAAAAGATCTATGAGATTGCTCCCTACGAGCTATGAGCAACTTCCTCGTCTTTTCACATAACTGCGCAGTGTTAGCTGGTTCTGTCGCTGCCAGCGGGGCTGGTTCCTGTCTGCTGCCGTTACAAGCACACAGGACAACCTTGAACGTACGTCACGTCACTTACACTCGCATGTCCATGTGGCTCCAGGACAAAGCTTCTGGAGTGGAATCGTTGGGTCGACGGGGATGTGCCCCTCCGGTCATGTTGGATATTTCTAGGTATTTTACATACTCAATTCTTTCAGCTTCGCAACGGCCCTTTTGGCCTGGTTCAGAGATGGACACTAAAACCCAGAGGGGAGAGGTGTCATCTTGTTGCCCAGGGACAATCTGACCTGGGCCTCCCGAATGCCATGGACTCCCCACCCTACAAGGCCCTAAATCCCTTGTTTATAGCAGATAATGTTGTAACAACACTTCTCTCTCTTGAGTTGACATTATTTCACAAACCCTGACTGAGCATGTCCTGTGTGCTGGGCACCCCTCTAACTCCTTTACCTCCATTACTTGGATCTAATTGTCGTGGCAACCGCAAGGCAGTGGGTGCCATCTTCATTTTATAGACAAGGATGGCCGGGTGTGGTGGCTCATCCTGTAATCCTAGCACTCTGGGAGGCCGAGGCGGAAGGATCGCTTGAGCCCAGGAGTTTGAGGTTGCTGTGAGCTAGGCTGACACCATGGCACTCTAGCCCAGGTGACAGAGCGAGACTCTGGCTCGGAAAAAAAGAAACAAAGAGGGCCATGTGGGGTGGGTGTCAAAATGGTCCACAGAGTGCACCATGTGTGTTCTTAAAGCAGGGGTAGGGCCCAGAGGTTTCACCCCTTCGAGCGTGTTTGCCAGGACACGAGAACGTTGTCAGGGACACAGGCCAGCTCTCCTTGCGTGTAAGGATCCTGGGCTTTGCTGGACATTGGGGACCCTGGCTCGTGCCCACTAAATGCAGGTAGTGGCCCAGAAAGCCATCAGATTTCCCACACACCGCCCGTTGAGACTGCTCCAACGCCTGCCCCAGGGCTAAGTTCCCCAGAGAACCTCATGTCCTTACCCCAGGGGTCCAGCCTCCCTCGGGAGCCACCCCCAGTCTCAATGCCTCTTTCTCCCCAGGAAACCCTGGAGGACCTAGACAAGAACAGAGATGGCTACGTCCAAGTGGAGGAGTACATCGGTGAGTGGGCCCCATTCCTGTCCCGGGGATGGATGGCAGCGGGTGTATATCACAGAGAAGAGAGCAGTGGTCCTGAGAGGTGAGGTGGGGGCACTGCTTGAGTTCATGCATGCACCAAACATTTATTGAGTAGCCAGACACGAAAGCATATATTAAGCACCTACTGTGTACCAGGCCCAGGAAACATTTATTGAGCACCTACTGCATACAAGTGGTTGAGGATATAGCAGAGAATAACAGATAAGGTCCCTCCTTGGGAATCTGGAATTTCTACAAAATCAAAACTTGGGGACAGTGTTTCGTGGGGATGGGCATCAGGAGCCTTGTCTTGAACCTGCATCTGCACAGCAAACACTGTGTCTCCTGTTACGTGGGGTGCAGGGGGACCCTCACAATGTCCCCAAATCTCCCCTTGACCCTGCTGCTGTCCCTGTCCCTTGAGGGGCCAAGAATTTAGTCAAGGGGAAAGCTATTAAGCATAGAATATTTTTGAAGTTTGAAAACATTTTTCTATAGAATATTTTTATGGAACAAACCTGCAGGCAAGACATTTTATTTAAGTGTAATTTGTTTTCTAACATCTGTGAGGAAGATAGAAGTCTTTTTCTTTATAGGAAAATTTAAACATCACAGCGGGATAGCTGACACATGATCACCTGCCACGTGCTCGAGACCTTGTTCTAAGTGGTTAACATCTTGTCATTTCATTTATTTATTTCTATTTATGCATTTTTTTAGAGAGAGGGTCTTGCTCTGTCACTCAGGCTGGAGTGCAGTGGCATGATCTTAGCTCACTGCAGCCTCCAACTCCTGGACTCAAGGGATCCTCCTGCCTCAGCCTCCTCAGTAGCTGGGACTACAGGCATGCGCCACCATACCCGGCTAACTTTTCTATTTTTAGTAGAGATGGGGTCTCACTCTTCCTCAGGCTGGTCTCGAACTCCTGACCTCAAGGGATCCTCCCGCCTTGGCCTCCCAAAGCGCTAGGATTATAGGCATGAGTCACCGCGCCCAGCCAACTTTTTTTATTTTTTAGAGACAGGGTCTTATTTTGTCACTCAGGCCAGGAAGTGTCAGAGCTGGGATTTGACGCTGGGTCCCCTAGGTCCCCTGAGCTGCCCCTGACTTTGTCCCACCTGCAGCGGATCTGTACTCTGCGGAGCCTGGGGAGGAGGAGCCGGCCTGGGTGCAGACTGAGCGGCAGCAATTCCGGGACTTCCGGGACCTGAACAAGGACGGGCGGCTGGACGGGAAAGAGGTTGGCCACTGGGTGCTGCCCCCCTCGCAGGACCAGCCCCTAGTGGAAGCCAACCACCTGCTACAGGAGAGTGACACGGACAAGGTGCCATGATGGGCCACACAGGCCGGCGCTGGGCAGGGGACGCTGGGTGGGTGTGCAGACATGAGCAAGAGTGGGCCGGGGGCTGGGGTTGGGCCCCGCTTGGTGGGATAAAGAAAGAGGGACAGAGAGGGGGGAAGAGATAGAAAAGTACAGGGACCCAGAGAGAGGGGGACAGATACCAGACAGAGGGGGACAGACACCAAGAGAGAGGGGGACAGACACCAAGAGAGAGAGGGACATTTACCTTTTCTATTGATCTTCAACACTTTGAACGCACTTGCGGCCCTAGGTTCCTCCCAGGGCTAGTAAAATAAACAAAAAAAGGGGGGGGGACAGAGACCCAGAGAGGGACAGAGACCTGGGGGACATACTTAGATGTAGGGAGGGCTCTCACAAGCAGGGCCAGCGCTGTCCCTTCTGATCCCTGACCCTCCCTCCAGGACGGGCGTCTGAGCAAAGCTGAGATCTTGGGCAACTGGAACATGTTCGTGGGCAGCCAGGCCACCAACTACGGCGAGGACCTGACACGACACCACGACGAGCTCTGAGCCCCAGTGTGCCCGTTGCAGCCTCGTAGCCCATGGGATAACCCCAGGAGGGGCCACAGTAGCCAGGCCCCTCCCTGTCACAGCCCTGTCAGGGCGCAGCCCCTGACATCCCCCCGACCCTGGGCTCTCGGGGACCACCTGGGTCAGCTTCTCTCCCTGAGACTCTGCAGCCCTCCCCACCCTGCCCCGGGGGCTCTCAGTCTGCGAGGGTTGTGACATTCATTTCTCACTGGCAGAATCTTCCAGCCCAGACCCAGGGTCACCCAACGCTCCGCTTCCAGGAGCCTCCACTAACACCCCAGCTCCAGACCTGGGCCCCAGCCACACACTGAGAAAGTCCCAGCCCAGCCACCGGCCCGCCCCAGCCCGCCTCCCCTCTGCCAGGGAGGCAATAAAACCAGCGCTGGGCCTCTCTGTGCGTCTGTCTCTCGTCTGGGGGCCCTGGGGAGGGACTGGGGGCTGTGACAGTGAGGGCATGAGGGGACCATGCTGGGGAGTGGGGTCGAGGCACGAAGGAGGAGACCAGGCACTGCAAGGCGGCGCTGGGTGTCAGCGGGGGCGGAGAGTGTTCCTGGGGGTGAGAAATAAAACTCGCAGCCTGGACCCTGCCGTGCAAAACCAGACAGGAAGCCCTGCTCTCTCAGAACTCCAGTGGGGAGGCAGAGACAGGTCACCATAAAACATGTCACAGAGTGGCAGATGCTATGAAGCAGGGCAAGGGGGTAGCAGTGTGGCAACATGCGGATGGAGTGGCCAGGAAGGGCCTCAGGGGTGAGTGGAGTGAGGGAGGGAGCTATGGGGGGATTGGGAGGGATAGCATTCCAGGGCAGGGGGAGTGGCAGGTGCAAAGGCCCTGAGGCAGGAGTGACCTGGTGTGTCTGAGCAGCAGAGAGGAGGCCAGTGTGGAGTGAGCAGAAAGGAAATGGGACCAGATTCTGTAAGACCATGCAGGTAGGTCGTGGTAGTCCCCGTTTGGTGGGACAAGACAGACAAAGATGGACAGAGATCCAGAGAGAGGGGGACAGAGACCAAGAGACAGAGGGGGACAGAATTTATTGTGAGTGACATGGGAGCCACTGGAGGGTCCTGAGTACAGCAGTGATTAGAACCGATTTGGGTCATTAGAGAGTCTCTTTGCTTGCGAGTCAGGGCAGGGGTCCGAGGACAAAAGGGCATTGCCGGCATCTGGGCAAGAGAACATGGCACCACTTATTCTTTCAGCAGCCTTGGGACCCACTGGTTCCATTCACCTTTAGAGCTGAACATGCCTTAGTCCTGCCCCAGCAACTCCCCTCCTGGTAGGTCAGACAGAAGTATCAAGGTCACCAAAAGAAGGTTCATAGCGAAGAAGGTTCATAATATCCCCAAACTGGAACAATCTACTTGCTCATCGACAGGAGAAGGGACAAGTGCTTTGTGGACACTTTGCCCAGGGGAAGCCACATGGCCATGAGCAAGAATGATCTCAGCGTCCCCTAGCGCATGAAGGGATCTCACCAACATTATGCTCAGCGAAAGAAGTCGATGCAGAGGAGCATACAGTGTGTGACTCCATTGATAGAAAATTTGAGAATAGGTGAAACTAACTTAGGGGATTAGAAGTCGACGGTGCTGCCACTGGATGCTGAGGCACCTGAGCAGGCCTGAAAGGGTCTCATAGGGCAGGGGCTGGGAAACAGCTTGTTCTTGGTGTGGGCGTTGCTTCCCAGAGGTGCTCAGCCAATGAGAACTCATCCCGCTTCCACATAGGACGACAGAGTTCAAGTCAAAATTTACTTTTTAAAAATCTCCGATTTTTAAGGCAGTGAAATCCATCTATATGATAATGTCATTATATGTTACAGAAATATCATAGACTGTACCACACAATGAACTCTAATATAAACTATGGATTTGAGTTAATAATGTATCAATATTGGCTTATCTATTGTAATAAATGTACCTAACTAAAGCATTTTTCTTTTCTTTTTTTTTTTTCACACAGAGTCTCACCCTGTAGCCCGAGCTAGAGTGCCGTGGCGTCATCCTAGCTCACAGCAACCTCAAACTCCTGGGCTCAAGTGATCCTTCTGCCTCAGCCTCCCGAGTAGCTGGAACTACAGGCATGCGCCACCATGCCCGGCTAATTTTTTCTATATATTTTTAGTTGTCCGATTAATTTCTTTCTAATTTTAGTAGAGACGGGGTCTATGCTCTTGCTCAGGCTGATTTCGAACTCCTGAACTCAAACAATCCGCCCGCCTCGGCCTTCCAGAGAGCTCGGATTACAGGCGTGAGCCATGGTGCCCGGCCTGCCCCAGAGTTTTTAATTGTTACCTGTGGGAGGGCTGGAATTTGAATCCAAGTGCTATTGACTCCAAGCTGTTAATTATAACATACTGCCCCCTAGTGGCTGGAGGAGGTGGAGAACTGGTTTATGGCGGAGTAAGGACAAATTCGTAAATCTTTGGGGGCTGCATGTTTGAAAACATTTTTTATCAAAATAATGCACATAGCAACAAATTACTTGTACAGAACAGCTGATGGCCAGACATGGTGGCGCGTGCCTGTAATCCTAACAGTTTGGGAGGCCGAAGTGAGCTTTAGCTTTAGCCTAGGAGTTTGATAGGAGCCTGGGCAACATCCGGAGACCCTGTCTCTACAAAAATTAAGAAAAATTAGCCCAGCACAGTGGTGCGCACCTGTAGTCCCAGCTACTCAGAGGCTGAGGCAGGAGGATCGCTTGAGCCCAGGAGTTCACGGCTGCAGCGAGGTATGATCGTGCCACACTGCATTCTTCCCTAAAAAGAAGACAGCTCATGGTGTAAAACTGCCCAGCACCTTGTAACCTTTAGTGCCTCTCTCTACAAGTTTTTTGCTTTAAAAAAATATTCTGCATATTTTAAAATATTGGCAACACACTCGCAGGGTAAAAATTTCTAAATATACAAGATGCTGTATACTAAAAACAATGTCTTCCTTCCACCAAGTTCGCCCCCTCACAGGCAACTAATATTTCTTTCCAAGGAGAACTTACACAGGTTTCAGCAAATTATGCACAAATTGTTTTTCTTCTTTTTAATGTTCTGTCACCTGGGCTAGAGTGCCGTGGCGTCAGCCTAGCTCACAGCAATCCCAAAGTCCTGGGCTAAAGCGATCCTCCTGCCTCAGCCTCCCAAGTAGTTGGGACTACAGGTGCACGTCACCAAGCCCAGCTAATTTTTTCTATTTTTTAGTAGGGACGGGGGTCTCACTCTTGCTCAGGCTGGTCTTGAATTCCTGATCTCAAGCAATCCTCCAGCCTCGGCCTCCCAGAGTGCTAGGATTGGAGCCCAGCCTTCTTGTTTCTCTTAACAGTATGTTTTTTGGGCGTCAGAATTCTCAGATTTTTAAAATTTAAAATTTATTTATTAATTTTTTTCATCATGGCAATTAAGAATACATTTTGAAGACTATTGTTAATTCAGTGCACAAGAATATCTTCATTTCTTGGCCAGGCACGGTGGCTCACGCCTGTAATCCTAGCTCTCCGAGAGGCCGAGGCGGGCGGGTTGTTTGAGCTCAGGAGTTCGAACCAGCCTGAGCAAGAGCGAGACCCCGTCTCTACTAAAAATAGAAAGAAATTAATTGGACAACTAAAAATATATAGAAAAAATTAGCCGGGCATGGTGGCGCATGCCTGTAGTCCCAGCTACTCGGGAGGCTGAGGCAGGAAGATCGCTTGAGCCCAGGAATTTGAGGTTGCTGTGAGCTAGGATGATGCCACGGCACTCTAGCCGGGGCAACACAGTGAGACTCTGTCTCAAAAAAAAAAAAAAAAAAAAAGTACACATTAATTCAAAAACAATAAACCCATTATATATTAAGTTATTTTTCATAGGAAATATTTTGCAAAGCAAAAAAATTAGTGCCATTGTTTTACATTTTTGTAAATCTCTTTAATGTCTGGCTAAAAAGAAAACAGTTGGATTCTCATACCTGTTTCAGTATTTTATCTATTGTTATAAATATAATTGTTTGGGTTGAAGTATATGAATAAAAGCTTGCCTCACATAAACATGAAGCTAGGAAAAAAGGTAAATAATGCCTTGATATTATTATAAAAATAATTTTGTATTTATGGACCCCTCGAGGTCTGTGGAACACACTTTTAAGAACCTCTTTGATAGAAAAAATATTTGAGTACCTACCATTGAGTGCACTGGTCAATGGAGGGGTACAAGGATAAATCAGAGATCTTGCTCTTGGACTTATGGGCTGCTAAAGGAATCTAATACAAGGTAGAATAGTATGTTTTCAGATAAGAGAGGCTAAAAGTCTGCAAGAATTCAGAGAACAATTATTTTACATGTGGGACATTGGGGAAGTCTTTATGAGAGGTGACTATGAACTTTAAAATTGAGAAGAAAGACCTTCTAAATGGAGGTGACATGACCAACACAGGAAACATTATGGTGCGTGTACAAACAGCAATTCGTCAAATTTGGCTGAAGAGTGGGGTGTGAGAAAGAGAGTACGGGGCACTATGGTTGGGTCAGGCTAAAGGAGCTTGGATGTTACTCAGTTGGCAATGGGGAGCTGAAGAATTCTGAGCAAAAGAGTAATGTGATTCTAGCTGCGACTTGGGAATACTGATCTAATAAAAATTACATCACGGTTTTTGTTGCTGGGGCAAGGGGCGGTAGAATATGTCAGAAGGTGTTTGAGTGAGACCAAGCAAGAGCCAGGGAGGACCTGACTGCAGCTGCAGTGGGAAGGGAGCGGTGAACAAGACCATTAGGGGTGAGTCCACAGGACAGGAGGCTTTGGGAAGGCAGGGACCACATCTTAATCCTACCCAGACACCACAGCTCTGAGCGCACGCAGGCGCTCCCAGAATGACTGCTGAATGAACAAGTATGATGGGTGTTCACAGAATAGGGAGCTCAGTGTTGTCTGAAATAGGAAAGGCGGCTCATGCCTGTAATCCCAGCACTTTGAGAGGCTGAGGTGGGAGGAATGCCTGAGGCCAGGATTTCAACACCAGATTGGGCAACACAGCAAGACCCTGTTTCTATAAAAAATAGAAAAATTAGCCCAGCATGGTGGCATGCACCTGTGGTCCCAGCTACTCCAGAGGCTGAGGCAGGAGGATCACCTGACCCCAGGAGTTTGAGGCTGCAGTGAGCTATGATCATGCTACTGCACTCCAGCCTGAGCAACAGACAACAGAGTAAGACCCTGTCTCTTTAAAAAAAAAAAAAAAAAAAAAAAAAAGAACAACAACAATAAAAAATCCAGCTCTTCAAAGAGCTTTGTCCAGAGTAGCCACTTTCCTGTTACTAATATTGGAAAAACAAAAAAAAAGGAAAAACTGATTGACACTTGATTATGAAATTTA